>BLXT01004148.1:885532-896946 GCA_019648995.1 Plakobranchus ocellatus | reverse complement strand
ATTTGCCGACATAAGGGTTTAGAACACTTAGCAATCACTGGAAAGATTGAAGGCAAACGCAGTAGAGGTAGACAGAGAATAACTATCATTGAAAATCTTAAGTCATGGGCAATAGGCGAGGGTAGCAATAAAGACTTTATAAGGTTAACCGAGAATAAGTATGAGTGGAGGAACATGATCGCCAATGTCTGTTCCAGACAAAGTAACTGATGATGATGATGATGATGATATATATATATATATATATATATATATATATATATATATATATCGATATATCATTAATTAGCTTTTATTCTAATTTATTTTAAAAGCTCTGCATCAGATAAGGGCTCATCACAGTGATCACAGCCATGATCATTGGTGATATAAACATTATCAGGCTGTTTCTAACATGAGTTGCGCACTGTCAATTGCATGTGTTTGAGCCACATCTTCAGCAGTGATATAGCAGTTGCTTTCAGCAGCCATCCGAAAATGGCAAAGTGATGTTTCAGATCATCTTGCTGAAAGAAACAAAGATGCTGAAGTTCAGAAATTGTAGTCAGCAGGTATTTGCAGAGAGCTGAGAGACACTTACAAGTCCAGCGAAGAGCATCAGATGTTTCCTTTGTAAAGATTTTTTACCCTCTAGCCTTGTGGCTTCATTTTTGCGGCGCACTCAGTCCAAACTTCCAAAGCCTCAAGAGATTTTAGGCCTGTAGGTGAAAGATCAACAGCACAGAGATCTGGATCCAGCAAGCAGATGCTCTCAATGGATGTTTTGGTGTTAAAAACCTTTCCACAAGCGCAGGACATGGTCTATGAACAATTGCAGTCTCTTGCCACCCAGATTAGTTGCAGTTGACAATTTCCAAGCATATCTTTTTTTTTTCAGAGTAAATATAATGATCTACAGGCACCAACTGTTTTTCAATATTTGAAGGAGAAACGAAAGCTTTCATGAGCTACGAAAGCTTCATCATAGTTTTGCTCTCTTCCTCTTAGAGCTCAGACAGGTCTGTCCATTTTGGCTAAAACCACTGATGACTCTGCATATGTTGTGGAGGTCGGCTGAGACATGTTGAGGGTTTGTGATTTTTCAGAGACCCTATGAATTGTATCGTACAATAAAAACAATGGTTTGCTGTTGTCAACTGGTGAGTCTGCTATCCAGGGAAAGGCAGGATCTGTTTTATGAAATCTGCTAAAGAAGGACCGATTCACTTTATTGTTATCATTGATAATGCACACAATTTTGGCACAACGACCTTCGAGGGTGTTAATTGGTTTACGTGTTTTCTTGAATTGATACCCAGCTGTCAGAGTGTGGCACGGAAGGATCTTGGCAACAAACGTGGGTCCTCCAAAAAAAAAACATTTTACCATTTTGCACAAAAGCATTGTTGTTAACTTTCCAGGAACGTCATATCCAAATGCAGCTCCTCTTCGGTATGCAACTGGTGCCTTTACATATCAAGTATAAGTATTCCATATTTAGATCGTTCAGAGGCATTTTGAAAAGTAGAATTGAAAAGTTTCTCATCACTCTCATTTTTTTTGCTGCAACAGTGATCCTCTTCAGTGTCGACAAAGATGGAAGGTGGACTCTATTTCTCAAAAGGACATGAAGGGATTCAGACTGTGTAACCATGTAAAAGCTCTTAAAAGAATCTGCGGTCGTAGAGGCGATTAAACTTAGGTGTGTTTAGAAGATCTTTTGAGTTGCTTATGAAATTATCTTGCTTGTCTGATGAATTCTCGATACTGGACAGTAAGAATCGCTAGTTTATCGAGATTTCTCTAGCACTGAACAGATTTTATAAATGGATGACTACCTTTCAAAACGTTGCAATAAAATTCAAATTATAAACTTAAAGAGCCAGCGTTTCAACTGCTGTAAATATAGACTGAGAAATTTTCTTTCACTGCTCAAGTCAAAAAGGCATACTTTTTCAACGTTTATTAAGATATGCCTCTAATGTTTATTTAAAAATGAATCATTGAAAGCTGCCAGTTTAATTGTGTCCTGCTCGAGAAAATCACCCATTTCATCAATGTCAACTTTGCTAGTATCTTTTGTTGCTTTCTTGGCTGGGCATGGAGTTGTTTGAGTTGAAGTAGGAATACATTAGTAGGGAATATTAGGAAAAATTGACAGAAGTTCAGCAGGAATGTAATGTCTACCTCTAGGAGCACGAACCATAGGAGCATCTTTTGGCCAATGCAATGCACAAACTACTCCCATATTTGCTGTGACATTTTCCAATGCAAGCTTGTGTGAAAGGGATGCAATCCATTCTCGACATTTGTCTTCCTCAGAAGTACAGTTACTTTTAGTAGTTGATGTTACAACCAAATACATAGCATTTCCTCCCCATTGTTGATGAAATCTTCTAAACATGGAACATAAAGTATTTTACATTGATAAAATTTCTAACTAGAACTCCAGAACTAAAAATCTAAAAGTTGTTCCTAAAAGAGTAGGGGATGAATAACAAAACCAGACTGTTCAGATTCAAAATCCTACATATTAATTATCACGGATCAAACTATTAATTGCAATAGGACATTAACTATGAGCAAGTCGAGTTTTGGTTTTTATAATTAATACAGTCTACAATTTTCAGGCATTCTCATTATGATTGAGAGATTCCTAACTAATAATATTAAGTAAAAAACATAAATTAAAACATTCTTTGAAATTCACAGAGCAACTAGATTCTAGATTCATTTGTATAAAGATCTCTGTTTATATCTACACCTGGTAAAATAATTGATAGGTTATTAGATACAAGTTTTATCTGTATGACAGAAAACGGCGAAGATAATTACATTATAATTTAGAAATGGACTAATTTCTACCTTCAAGATAAAAAAATGAAGACACGCTATCGACAAACTCTCTGGGTCTTATCTAGACAGCGGCGGTCTGTCAATGTATAAATGTAGATGAGTATAAATGCAGTTATAATTTGTAGCAGTCAATAGGAAACAATATGAAACGGCAGCATCTTGCACAAGTAACCAAAACAGAATCTATTGATATTGTAATAATATCCATTTCAAAGAACAAAATTAAAGAATTTGTGTACACCCTTGGGTTCGCCAAAGTATAAGGAAGCTTGCAAAATTGAAACTGTCTTGTTACTGGAAACTGAAATTCCCGCCAACGGAATACTGCAGAGCCTCAAACATCTCTGACCTACATTTCCCCTACACTGCCTGTTAATAACTGAGTCACATGCCTGGGGCCAACAGAATGCCTCTCAATCGGTGCAGCCGACCTCTGCTTTTCTGATCAAAATGCTATTCTTTTGTGCTTGAGTATAACGCAAGTAATTCAAAACGCATGAAAGAAATTTAATTAAAATGTTATTACACTTGATAATCTTTTAGAAACACTCCTATCAAATATCACCTTTCTTCTCACCAATGCTGTTCTTTTTTAGGCCTGGTGAAAAAAAAATCATTTGAGAAAATTTTTTTTATGGTAAATATAATTAATATTGTTATGAAAACAGGCGCAGCGGATGGCTGCAGTTCATATATAGAGACGGTTTTATTATCAAGCTATCTCGTACAACTTGTATTATTAATCGCCAAATAAAAAACGTTTTAGCAAAAAAAAATTTGAATTTGTTGTAAAAAAATTTTAAGAGGGCAGGAAATGTATAAAATGAAATGAAACTTCTTCTTTCAAACCATAAGCATAGCCGATTGGGTATAAGCTTGGATTGATTGTCAATTGCACTGGCGATTATTGTTTCCAAAGATATTGTGAACTTTATTTATTTTGACCAATAGTGAGGTCTGAAAAATAATAGATAAAGTTTGAGACGAATCTCAGCAACCGCAAAAAACATATTTTTCATTAGAATCTTTTAGATCCTGTATCAATTTATCGGATATATTCAATGCCAGAGAAGGGAAATGTATATTACAAATATCCGGCGATCGTAGGAGAAAATAACCTGAAATCATATCTATAGTAAACAATAGCAGCTCAGGTAACTTTCCAATCTAAGATGTAAGGCTGTGCGTTTGACTCCTTAAACTTTGTTAGCCTATCTCTCATGAGATTGACTTGAGAGACTGAGCGACATTTTTAGAGGCGTTATAAATACAAGAGCTTTCTCCACTTTTTTGCCTGCCACAAAGATTGTCTGAGTTGGATGAACAGCAAAATGAACACCACACTCAGAAAAGTAAAAGCTCTAGAACGGTTTTTTTTTAAAATTGGTTAACAAGAAACTCATAGGTCTAAAATTAATTTTTTAAAAAAGCTCAGAGATTCATTAAAGTGTGACAAATCTATTACTGCCAGCTTATCAAGGTATACAATTTGTCCCATTCATTTGACGAGAAAGTTAAGCTAACTGCTTATATCTGAACCTAAACAGTACATAATCTTGAGACTAAAACAAATTGAGATGTAAGGTATCATGATCTTGGAACATGGACTGGTATCATGATCTTAAAAGTGTACAATATTGTAATCGCATGAAACCCACGGGCATCCAGAACTTTACTTGATATAGTTTTCTATAGTTATCACCATTTTACAGTGACTGGTATCATGATTTTTTTAACTTTACCGATTTTACTCTGTTCTACTGCCGCACCTCCACTGAACAGCAAGGATGGCGCAGGCACTGCCTTTGTGACTTCATCAACATTGCCTATTCAAATGCACTCAGAAAACCACACGACTGCGCCAATGAATAAAATTTTAATTGATGGCCAAATTTTGTCCAACTATCAAGAAAACCTTACGACTTTCAGTTCAAGTCTGAATTGTTCTCATTTTGATCAATGGCCGGGAAAAGTGGTCACCTCTTATAAAGATAGTATTAACGATCTCACCCATTTGTCACAGGTCAATAATCTAAAGGCAACATCAGCAGGATTTGAGAAAGAACTAAAAGACGCACATGCAATAGAGTTAGGCACAGAGTCGGATTTTAGTTTAGTTAAGCATAGCCAGCTTGGTATGTTTAGAAAACAGAATGCTTTGCTGACTTTGGAAGAAATCACTGATAACATAACAACTAGCTATTTAGAAAACAGCACTGAGATACCAACATCCAAGCAAAACACCTCTCTCACTGAAAATAGCTTAAGTCTTGGCCAGATCACTTCACCAACTATTCTGGGCGATGACCTCTTTCTGACCTTCACCTGTCAAGGTCGGTGCGGCAGAAAAATCTTCCCGTGTTCATGCAGGGCTACTTGCGTTATTTATGGCACCTGCTGTGACAATATGGCACAAGACTGCCCGCGTGTCTGGGAAGAAGGGCTGACAAGATTTGATCTCATCCGCACATCAGATTTTATTTGCGACCAAAACTCGATCAACACAATAGTTTCCTGCCCTAAAAAAATGAAAGATATTGTTCAACTAAATGAGATGGAATCAGAGACTAGCAATAAACAAATGTCGATGGAAGAAACTGAAAGTCTACAAATTCGAAATCGGTTCTCATCAAATATTGATATCACTGAACAAAGACAACATGTAGTCGGGGATAATACTACAGGTACTATTGGGTCAGAGAAAACGCGCAAAGATTCCATCACTAGCCGGCTTTTGGCAGCTCTTTCTGCTGCTCCAGTAACGGATTCAGATACTGGTCTTACTTTCATCAATAACACTATTTACATCTGTAACAACATGCCCGAGAGCAACGCCTTACATTGGGCCGTATCGTTAAACTATAGTCTTACAAGTCCCACTAACTTAGAGGATTTTGTCCAGCACCAAATGTTGAACAAATACCATCCCGGGCCCAATTTTAACAAAGAGATACTGAAAGATCATATTTGTAAACGAAACATTCAACAAACGTGTAATCAAACTGCCGATATTGAGGAGACTTCAAAAACATTCGTTAAAAAATGTCTCGAGAGTAGCTACGCTGTAATTTTTTCATCCCAACGAAAACTTTATTATCGTAACATATTCTGTGCTTATTGCAGTGAAGGAAGGCACAATGAATATACACTTTATTTTTATGACAGTGTGCCTCTCAGTAACTCACCATTACAAGTCCTAATGACTATCACAGAAGACACATTCAGTTTAAAACCGATGTATCAAGGTGTTGGTGCATTCAGAGTGCCATGGTCTCAAGCGAAATGTCCAATGCAGGCTCAGAGTTCCGTGGAAGAAGTTTTCAACGCAGGTAAATCAGACCCAGACAGTCAAATTCGATGCTCAGTCACTTGTGCAAACCCAAATTTTACCCTCCGATCGGATGGAATGTGCAAAGCTCCTCACGAAGCGCTCCTAGCGATAGCAGACGATGGTCTGGCTGCCTTGTGTCCAGAGGCTATGGCAGGCCTGGCTCAGTTTCTTATGTGCGGCCTAAAACAGGAAATAGAGACTCTTAGAAACGTAGATTTCAGCGCGCCGTCAGTGTCAGTTGTGTTTGATTCTGGCCTAAACAGAAGTCTTAACGTAGTTCGATTACACTTCGCTCTTCCGCGACCAAGTAGAATGATTTTTTCACATCAAATACATGATATTAGCAAAAACGTATATTCTGTTGCTCTTTTAGCCAAATTTTTCCATCATCACCGAAAGTCTCAGAAAGTTTGCCCACCTACAGAAGAAGACAAGAAAAATACTGAATTAAAGGTAATTGCCTCTGCATCACTTATCAAATTTGGATTAGAGATGAAAGCCAAAATACTACATGTTATGGAAGAGCTTCGGGGTCCAATAGTTGACGATCAGAACAAAACAACCGTGTGTCTCACTAGAACAGCTTATTGTCTCAAAGAATGCCCCACCAACATCTTAGACCCAAATGATCTCCTATGTATGGACGACCCCATCCACGAACTTGACTCTGCGTGGATTAGCAAATTCCGCAGTTCTTCATGCTTCTATCATTTGAAGAAGCTGAAGACAACGGTTAAAAATGGAGCCACCATTCCTAGACAAGGCTATAAATCTTTGCTACTGAACGTACTTTTGTTAAACTTTCTTGCAGTCACCATTCTTCTTCTAATTTGACTGTATCGAGCTCATGATAGAAAAGATACAACCAAAAAGCAGTGAAAGTTTGTTACGACGAGTGCTACTGGCTGAGCTTTCTTGCAGTCGCCACGCTTATCCTGTTTATTATATTTTTCTGTCATTAGACACTATTGTGACTTCAAGGATTCTGTACGTTGCCTTGCTTTTACTCCTGAATCGCAAATGTTATCCATCATTTCATGTGGAGAGGCTTTTGTTATTAAATAAATGTACTTTTTATTTGGCACGCTTGGGTTTTATTTTTTAAAAACACACTTTTTAAAAGATTCCATTACTTTTTAAAGGTCTAAGAGAAGTGTAATTTGTATGCAATTTAAAATAAAAATCAAGTTGAGTCATTTGTTTTTTAACAAGTATATCTTATTGAAAAAAAAATATGCCATTTAATTCCTTGAGATGTATGTGAAATATTAGGTTACACGGTTTATTGATCACTCTGGCAAGTGAGAAATTTGTTAACACCACGTTTTCATCCTTTTATATCCATGGTACTTACTCAAAACTCAACTGTCTTTTTTTTCTTTTTTTCTTTAATTAGGAAGGAGCACATTTGAGAGTGTGCGTTATATGTGTAATGAATAGATTTGTTTATTTCTGTAATATGCTCGATAATTTCAAGAGTTTGTTGTTTACTTTCAGAATTCGAGAATAAGAGACGTATCTGATACAATCAACCTAGTATGCTATCGATATAGTTGTCCTATCTCAGAAGGTTGATATTTTGTCGGGTTATAATAATGGGGGTGGATCTACTGTGGTAGGATCTAACCTCTTAGCTGTTTATTACAAATGCCTACGTGTGTGTACACTATTTCTCTGCTTTTCTTTGATTTTTTGAAAATTACACCTCCTTGGTGATATATTTGTTTGGGGCTGGAGCTCCAACTCTCCATCTCCATTCTCGTTCCCTCTTTCTATTCTGCGTTTGGTCATCTTGCTTTCTACTTTCTCCATCTTTTCCTTTGCGTCACTACCCATTTGCCTCTTTGTCTACAACTTTTTTATCCGTTCACATCTCCGTATGTATTCTGTCTGTTTTGAAATCTATATTTCGTTCATCGTTCTGCACTTCAATGTTTTGTATTTGTTTGCATATTGCTTTTTCCTTCAATGAAATGTTTGTTGGAAAAGATAACTGCTTTGAGGCGAAAAGAGAACGAAGAGAAGATGAATAAAATGTGGCAGAAAAAAAAATTAAAAAGAGTAATCTTTAAGAAAAAGATCTTGATTTTGGAATATAAAGAGGCATAGATAGATTAACGAATACTAAAAAGCCATCGCGGTAGAAAGAAACACCTCATCTTAACAAAAGTGATCAATTACACAATGTCCTTTTGACAATTTTTTTTATCTTTAAATATTGCTCTTTCGTTCCCATCCCATTCACACCCTGTCTTTTTCTGGGACTTAATATTATCTATTCACATGCCTAAATTTAATTCTTTCAAGAACAAATTTGATCTGGTTCTAAACATTAGAATCTAGATGTGGCTTCATAAAGTGTCTTTGAATTACTTATGAGACCCAAAAATATTTTGAAATTGTTCAGGTGTTAGGATTAAGCACAACAAAGAAATATAAGCCTAGATTTAATCTGGGTCGAATCTGGACGGTTTAAATCACTGGCCTAATGTTGGCCTGAATCAAGTAAAGATCTGGAATAAAGATTTGGATCTAAAAATCTTGAACAATTTTCCAATCCAGAAAGCATTGATTATGAACTACGCTAACACCTAGATCTAGCTTGTTTATCTATTCTCTATGAACACATTTTCATGATTTGCTGAGAACGAAGATTAAAGATGTGGATCTTGACTTTGGTTGTCCATTGTAGATTGGAATCTCATTCTTGATAAAAATTATATCAAATTAGAATGTAGGCCTACTATTTAAGTACTGTATCCTTGACCAAACAGCTAAGGGCGTGGAGATACATGTATTGCATTGGTTGCTTTTAAATGAAAGACATTAAAAGCGCTTTTCTAGCACTAAGGAAATCCTTTTTTGAAATGAACAGCCCATCATTGCAGATAAGCTTTTGTAAACAACTACAAATATTATTTCGTTTCCTGTTTTAGCTTTGATACAAAGAAGGTAGATAATGTTCCAACATAAATGTTAGGTGAGCAGTTTTCATTGAGAAAGGAATAAAAAGCTCGCAAGTTATTCATACGGACGTACAAACACACACACACACACACGCACAGAAACACATTATATATAATATGTAAATATATACATATATATATTATTTATACATATATATATATATATATATATATATATATATATACATATGTATGTATGTATGCGCACATAACATATAGTAAAAGGCTTGAAAAATAGTTTAAAAACAATAGGCAGGCTTACTTGAAACAATTATTACTTCGATGAAAATGACCAAACTCAATTACATAAGAGATGGAGAAGAACTACGTTTTGTTCTTACTAATGGCCGCCCTTACTTTAACACTTAGAGATACGGCGAGAAAAGGAAGTGCTCCATGTAATAATGTTATTACTAATAAAATTGTCCAAGTTTAAAATTAAACATTTATGCTCTTGTTTTTTAAAAGACCCTCCAGCACTAACCAGCGATAATTGATACTAGATTACACATAGATCAATAAATTATCCAGTGCAGAATTGATTTTGTCTTTCAATATCTTACATTAGATTTAAGAAGGGTTACAAATAAACCCACATACAAAATAAACTTTTTTCCTACAGTCTGGTCCATGCAAAGTCCATGTGCAACAGAGGAAATCTCTTCCCAATCACAAGAACAAAATAGTCTTGTGAAAAACAGTAAGTTCCTTTTAGTTTATTCAAGTTCCTTTGACAGTGATAGAAATTTTATTTGTTAATTTTTTTTTCTTGAAAACTTGTTGTGTATAAAATATTCTTGTGAAATTCATAAAAAAACTCCTTTGGTTTATGCAAATTTTGTGTGCTACAGGCAAAATATCTTCTCCATTGCAAAAAAAAAAAAGAAAAGAAAATGTTCTTGTGAAAATCGTGACACTCTTTTTTGTTTATTCTCACACTAACATGCATTTCACGTGTTGCTTCCTCAAAATCTTAATTTTTCTGCTGTTGATTTAGGTAGTTTCTTATTCCTATAGTCAATTTAGCTTCATAGTTCAGTACTGTACGATTATAAGTTCAGTTACAAGTGCAAGTTTTGTATAGCCAAATAGGTTCAGTTCTTTTACATCACATAATACACAGTCACAGTTAGCGTCAAAGGCCAATCTACCCTGCATCAAGAGATTCTATTCTTCGGAAAAAATGAAAAAGAAGGATAACTCTCAGTGCCCGTGCATGGGGTCTTCACAATTCCTAGCTTAAAATTCCTTCACAGAGCGAAACTGTGTCCAATTCTCCTCTCGGATCTGCTCTGCGATGCAGACTGTTTGATTTCAACGCATTGGTAAATATTATAAAGAGCATCAGTTTTAACACCGACAGCGTTTTTCCTACCCCCATTTTGAAATAGAAGATCAAAGAAATGCAGTTTTGTCCAAGACGCATTTATGTCAGCCTCTTAGAGATACTCTTATATATATCTGAAGTTCGCGGGCTCTCTTTGCGGCTTAGGCAGGCACAGCCCCAGTCAGAAAGAAGAGCGGGCGCCATATTAGGGGCAAGGCCTGCAGACGCAGCGCTGTGTCAAGTGCTTTTTTAACACAATGTCATACTAACATAAGGTGCTATCGGGAGAAATTGTGATCTTAAATTAAACCGTTTTGTGTATAATTTGCGAGATATCTCTATTTTGTTACACATATTGTGGCCGGAGAAAAATAAACTATGGAAAAGACAAATTAATTTCGTAACGACATAAAAGAAAAAAAATTGTATTCGGAGAAAGGAGTTGAAGGAAAACATGTTCCAGACCTTTGAATGCAATTTTTATGCATCTATGCGCCTACGTTAAAAACAAAATAAGTATAAAGAGAGTCGAAAAAAAAACTATGTATATGAGAAAGATACGCACGCAGACACGCATATACACACACAGATACGGTAAGAAGTATGAATGAGAGAGACAGTAGTAGTTCCAGAGCAAAAGATAGACATAGAGAAAGAGGGAGAGTGGCCCAAGAAAAATAAACTAAGGAGTAAGATAGTTATTCTTCATATTGCGGCACGAGAAAAATATTTATATAAATTAAAGGGAACATAATTATTTTTCGCAACAATGTGAAATAAAAAGACCATATCCGGAGCAAGAAAGTAACGAGAAAAATATTTCCAATCCGTTCGCGTGCAATTTTTATTCATTTACATTTTTAAAGCAAAATAAGTGCTCGCGACGCCAAAATATCTTTGTTGTGAGTAAGGTACGTACATACGTAAAAAGAGAGAAAGGGGGTGGGTGGTGAGG
>BLXT01004148.1:858942-872244 GCA_019648995.1 Plakobranchus ocellatus | reverse complement strand
AAAAGAGAACGAAGATTTTGAGTAAGTACAATTGTTTTAAGAGGATGAAAATATGGTGTTAACAAATTGTATACTCGACAGAGTATTGAATAAACAGTGTAACCAAATAGTTCACATACATCATACGGCGCGAAAAATGCAAATAAAAAAATTTAATTGTTTTCTTAAAAAAATAAGTTAAGCAGCTAAAAAGACCAAATGTTTCATATTGATTTTTTATTGTGAAATGTATCCAAGCACACTTTTCTTGAACTGTAATGGAATCTTTAATTTTTAAAAGATGTTTACAATAAAAAGTACATTTATTTATAACCAAAACATTTCAGCATAAAACAATGGATAGCAATTTGCGATTCAAGAGAGAAAGGGGAAAAAAGGAAACCTTGCATGGAAATGAAAAATGATATGAATGTTATGCCTCTGAAAAAAATTTTTTTTTCGAAATAATAATTAAAATCATATGTGGAACTCATTTCACTGGAAGAGACTGAAAGGAGGATGTGAAATCAATTCTTCTCTCTATAACGAAAAATAAAATAGTTCTGTGTTACTTTCTTTACGGTCTCATGATACAAAAGACGTTTGAAAACGATAAAATATACAATCAAAATAGCACATGATTCTATAATGACTCTTTTCTTAAGAAAAGTCTCAGTCAGGGCTCAGAGTATCAGGATTTCATAACCTTCTATGGCAATCAAGGGGTCTTTTACACCATCAATGGGTCTTTGGTGGCACAGTGGATAGTGCGCCCGTCATGAGATCTGCACGAACCCTTTTGTCGCGATTTAAGCCCCGTCCTAGGCTAAAGCCTGGTTTGAAAGCCTGAGATAACCTTGTGGGTAGAAAGGCTATATATACTAAACCTTAACATCATCAATAGTTTCTAATGACAATGAAACTAATGAACAAGAAAGCTCAGTCAATAGCACGCGCTGTACCAAAGTTTTCACGGCTTTCGATGGCAATGTTTGGCTGTATCATTTTGATCATCAACTCGATACAGTCAAAATGACAGAAGTATGGTGACTGCAAGAAAGCTTAGTGATAACATGTACTTTAGCACAGATTCAGAGGCTTGTCTAAGAATGGTAGCTCTATTTTTAGCCGCTGTCTTCAGCTTTTTCAAGTGATAGAAACACGAAGAACTGCGGTACTTGCTAATCCATGCAGAGTCACGCTCGTGGACGGTATCATCCATACATAAGAGATTATTTGAGTTGAAGTTGTTGGGGCATTGACACTGACGGCGAGCTGAAATCTGCGTTTCTAAGAATCTCTATTTCCTGTTTTAGGCCGCACATAAGAAACTGAGCCAGGCCTGCCATAGCCTCTGGACACAGGGCAGCCAGACCATCGACTGCTATCGCTAAAGACGCCTCGTGAGGAGCTTTGCACATTCCATCGGTTCGGAGGCTAAAATTGGGGTTTGCACAGGTAAGTGAGCATCGAGTTTGGCTGTCTGGGTGTGATTTCCCTGCGTTGAAAACTTCTTCCGCGGAACTCTGAGCGTGGATTGGATATTTCGCTTGAGACCATGGCACTCTGAAGATTTCAAAACCTTGAGTCACCTTTTTTTGAAACTGAATCTCTCCTCTGTGAAGGTCATTAAGACTTGTAATGGAGAGCTAGTGAGGGGTACTTTGTTAGATAAATAAAACTTATATCGATTGCGCTTTCCTTCATTGCAATAAGCACAGAATATATTTTGATAATAAAATTTTCGTTGGGATGAAAAAAATTACAGCGTCGATCTGCCAGTATCTCTTTGTGAAAAGTGGGCCGGTATGTGTTAGCCTTTGGTGCTGGACAAAGTCCTCTAATTTAGTGGGACTTGTAAGATTATAGTTCAACAATACTGCCCAATATAAGGCGTTGCTCTCGGGCATGTTGTTGCAGTTGTAAACACTTTTGTTGATGAAAGTAAGACCAGTATCTGAATCCGTTACTGGAGCAGCAGAAAGAGCTGCCAAAAGCCGGCTAGTGATAGAATCTTTGCGGGTTTTCTCTGACCCAATAGTACCTGTAGTATTATCCCCGACTACATGTTGTCTTTGTTCAGTGATATCAATATTTGATAAGAACCGGTTTCGAATTTGTAGACTTTCAGTTTCTTCCATTGACATTTGTTTATAGCTTGTTAATACTACCGTTGTACGCACACAAAGAGGTGGTCACTTGTTCCGGCAATTGATCAGGATAAGAACTATTGATACTCGGATGTAAACTTTTACCTCTTCGCGCAATCGTGTGGTTTTTTAAGTCTCTTTGTAAAGGCAATGTTGCCTGCGCCCTCCTTGCTGTTTAATGTGGGTCCAGGAGTAGAGCAGAGTAAAATTGGTGTAGTTAACAACATCATGACACCAGCCATCGTAAGATGGTTATACCTATAGAAAACTATTTCAAGTAAATGGATGCCAATAGTTTTCATATGATTTTAAATATTATACACTTTTCCCTGGATTATTTTAGTGGTATGAGCTATGCCCTGTTCAAGTTCAGGTAAAATCAGCTAGCCCTACTTTCTCACCAAATGCCTCGGACAAAATTTGGTGAGCTTGCTGTAGATTAGTCAAACTTCAATGAATCTCCTCTGAACTTGCGAAAATTTTTAATTTAAAGCTATGACTTTCTTGTTAAGCTTATTAAAAAAAAAAACCAAAAACACCCGTCTTAGAGATCTGACTTGTTTGATTGGGGTGTTGAATGTTGCTGTTTATGCGACACAGACGATCTCTTGTGGCGGACTAGAAAAGTGAGAAAATCTCTGGTATTTATAACGCCACTGAAACTGTCGCTATGCCTGTCAGTTCAATGTCATGAGCGATAGGCTTACAGTGTTAATGTGAGTCAAACGCACAGCCTCGAAATTTAAATTGGAATGTGACCTGAACTGCTATTTTCTTTAGATATGATTTTAGATGGCCAGGCGACTTATGCTTTCCTACTATCGCCGGGTATGGGTTTCCTTTCTCTGTCATTGAGTAGATCTGATACATTGATACAGACTTTCACAGAGTTTCAGTAGAAGTTATGTATTTCGCAATTGCTGGACTTCGTCTAAAACTTCATTTATTATTGTTTTCATATTTCATTCTTAATCAAAGAAAATAACGTTTACGATATCTTTGGAGACAATAACAGCCGTTGGCCATAACAATCCCGGCTAATACCGATCGCTCTTTCTAGAAAGAAAAAAATCTCAGCGCATTTTATATATTTTCATGCTCTGGTTAAAGTGCTTTGATTAAAATTTTTATGCTGCACGCTTTTACAACCAACGATAAACGATACAGTTTTTTTTAAAGTTTTATTTAGAGTGAGGAATGAAAATAATAAAGTTTGAGACAAAAGGTCATGTTTTATGATGTGAATTCGTCAGCGGAGCTGTGTTTATGGAAATTTTAACCACATTTGCCGGTTTAAGAACCAACAATTTGAGTTACAAGTGATTATTACAATAAGCCCGATAAAAAAAGAGCACTTGACGAAATGTCATATTTGATAGGCTTGTTTCTAAACAACTGTCAGTTTAAAAAAATTAATTCAGTTTCTTTGCATGCTTTTTTCATTAGTTGCGTCTCCCTTAAGTGTATAGGCCTACCTGGTAAAAACACAAGCACACAAGAATAGTGCTGTAAGCAAAACTGCTAAAGTCGTCTGCACGCACTGACTGGCATTTGGTAAACCTGGGCAGATTGAGTGGCATTGCACTAAAAAAAAACGTGATTGGAGCTGATAGCCCCGAGCTAGCTCTTAAAAAAAAAGTTATCAGGATAGCCCCTGGCTAGGTGACATCAGTGTATTATTATCCCAGCTATCAGCCATTAGTGTGCTTCAAAGCATACAACATACAAATATAAAGTTGCAAGAAAGTACACTTTGCGTATTTTGACGCGTTTGCGAACAAAACGAGAAACCCCTTGTTACCTTATCTTCTCGCTGTATTTACCGTTGATAGTAGATTCAATGTTAGCTTGGAAAAACAAAAAAATTGCTTTAAAGGGTGGACAAATAAACAATTGTATAAAAGTCCACCTGGATCTTATTCATGTCAATTTCCGGTAGTTTTTCATACAAAAAAATAAATCCACTTAAAGTTTTTAAATGTAATTTCTGAACATGAGCACACCATGCTGCCTAGAGCTATTTTGCACCGCCTTGGATCTCTAGCTGACACGCCCTTTTAAAATTTTTTGTTATAATTATATAGATTAGGTTTCTTTACTTCATTCAGGACATTTCACATTTTTATACCTTCTTTCAGCGTTAAAAAATATCGGCATATTCCGAGTGAAATAATCTGTCTCAAGTGTAGTTCGTCTAGGAATTTAAAGGCACTAAAAACAATAACAAGTTACTTTTGTTTTGAATGTGTAAAGCTATAGCCGATTGATTTTATAGATTATTGGAAAAATAATATCTTAATGCTGATAAAACTTAAATAATGTTTTCACCCTTTAATTATGCATAATTGAAAAGATTTAAAATACGTCTGTTCACTTTTATATTTCGTTCTCTGGTTATTTTTAAAAATTACCATAGAAGCTAATTCATGAGATGTCAATACATACATGATGTACATGCAAAAAAGAAGTAGAAAGAATGCAAGAAAACAATTTTAAATTTACTTTTAAAGAGTTAGCTCAAATTACAACACCTTGCCCAAAGGTGCATCAATGCAAGTTGAAGAGTAAAAACAAAAATAAATGTGAGGTTGATCAAAAAAATTGGACATCGACAAAGGGTATGAGAAGAACACAACTGCTCGTTTATCTAATTTCGGACCTTAGGCGATATATCGATGGCTTTTCCTGCGCAAAATCTTTTCATTTCCAACCCACTTTCGATAACAAGATTAGAAAAAAAGGAAATCGCTACCCACCGACAAGTTAGCCTGATAATTTGCGTAACACGACTGGCCTCGTGATTCGCGCGGCTATGCTAGTTTTGTATTATACGCTCAATCATGAAAACTATCGACTGGATGGGTTAGTTGTTAGAAGAAAAAAAATTACCCATTTGCAATCCGGCGTGTTTAACGTTGTGAGAAAAGTTCTCCTATCGCAGTTGCTTGATATTAAATGCGCTGATAATCAAGTCCAGTTGTAAGGTCTAGGCTCTTAGCTGTTTATCACAAATGCCTACTTATCTGCACTCTGTTCTTCTGTTGTTTTTTTTTTTTTGTTAATGTCGTGGAAAAATAAAATTATACCTGTTCTCCGTTTGTTCCTCGTATTTTTTTGTTTGTGGAATGTTTTTATTGTTCGTTTATAATCTTATAGATTCCTTGAGGCTGTCTGAGTCTCTAACTCGCCATCTCTATTCTCTTTCGCTTTTTCCTATACTGTGTCTGGTCATCTTGCTTTCTATTTTCTCCATCTATTCCTTTGCATCGCTACTTATAATTTGTCTCTTTTTCTACATCATTCTTTTCATCCGTTCACGTCTCCGTATGTATTCTGCACCTCATTAATTTGTATTTTTTTGCCGTATGACTTTTTGCTCTTATGAAATCTTTGCAAGAAAAGATTATGTTTATTGCTTTGAGGCAAAAAAAAAAAAAAAAGAAATAAGAGGAAGTGAATAAAAAGTCGCGAAAAAGGGAGTGTTTTTAAAGGAGTAATGTTAATGGGAGAAAAAGCCAGTGTTTTTTTTTTGGTTTTTCGTTTTTTTTAATATGAAGAGGCATGGACGGAAAGACTGATACTAAAAAGACATTTATGGAAGAGCGAAGCACGGCAGTAGAGAAAATGTCATAAATGACAAGACGTTCTTGCCTCTTTTTATTTCTATGGCAATCTGTTTTTTTGCCTCTCTAGCAACGTTAAGATTTTTTTTTCGTTTTCTTTCCTTCTCATTTACTCCCTGCCTTTACATGTAAGTAATATTCATTCAGGTGTCTAAATCTAAGTCTGACAATAAAAACTAAGATCTTACTTTTACATTACAAGCTTGGTATGGATTTAAGAAAGTCCTTTTAAATTACTTGCCAGACCCGAAATTTTGAATTCGTTGAATTTTCTAAGGTTTTGGGATTAAGAGCTACCAAGAAAGGTAAGCCAAGTTTTAATGTGGGTCTAAGCCAGACGTTTTTAAATCAATAGCTTAATGTAGGCTTATACCAAATTCTCTAATCGATGTCAAAATCTGGAATCTAGATTAAGATCTAGAAATCTTGGTAAATTCTCGAACCCAAAAATATTTGGAGATAATCCTTTTTTATCTGCTCCAGAGAGGCATCTGATTCTGACTACAAATTACATCATTCTTATTAGTGTACAATCTATATGGTAAGTTATCTAAGTTCCCTCTCACCAAACAGCTTTTAGAAAAGGGCATGAGGGTAAAGTATGTCTTTCACTCATGGCTTTGAAATGAAAGAAATTGAAAACGCCCTTTCAGAGCGATGAAACACTAAGCTGAAAAATAAGTCCATACTTGTAGAAAAGCTATTTTTAACAAGTCATAATTATTCTTTTGGTTTTCTTTCGCACTAGATTGGATACAAAGCAGGGTAAATTATGCTGCTTATGTATTATAATGGAGCTAAGCCAAACTTGTAATGACCATACAACAATTTTGTGGGACGCCAATAAAATCCACAAAAATATAGATAGGTTACTCTAGATCATGCTATTTTATGTGGGCATATTTAAAATTCCTGAAGTTGTTTTACAGATTCACAAACCGACATTTTACAACTCTATTTAAGCCTTATTTCGCATGCGAAACAAAATATGCAGGTAGATATTTTAATGACAATAATGTTCCGGAACTTTGTACGCCGCAAGTCAAAGCTAAATGGAAAAAAAAAAAACAGCAAACACTTGAAAATATCTTTAAGTGAAATAATTAAAATCAGCAATGGGTTTGGCAAGGCAATATAAATGAATGCCATTTGATGAGCAGCATGGTATGAGGGAAGTTTCAAGTTCAACATACATACACATAACGTGTGTGTACATGCATATGATATGTATGGGGTAAGAAAACGCACCCAACTTGACACTTTGTATGTCCATGCGGTTCTCACCGAGCTTTGTTTTATTTTGGATAAAGGTTTGCTTGAAAATTCATTGGTTTCTGTTGGATTGTTCTAGGATAGCCTAGGTATAAGAAGATAGGCCTCAAATCTGTAATATCATAACGCAAAAATCATCTCTACTCAAAGTTGAATGTGGTCAATTATAGACGTTATGTCTTGGTTAAGCACAGATCTGAATCTCTTTTTCCACGACATGATAGATTTTCTGATTTCTTGGACGATATTCTTATTCCAGCACTAGTACTTTTCTTGTCTACCACGGTATACTTTTTCAGACAATGAATCTCACAATGAGAAGTCCTTTGGATTCAAATAGGTTGATTGCTAGGGCCAGTCGTTGTTGTTGTTTTTTGTTTTTTTTCAATAAATTCTGGTGTGATACTCTGAAGATATGTTTGTGTGAACAAACTAGAACGATATGATGCTCCATCTTGTTGAAAAATACAGTTATTTTCAGCGTATAGGCGTCTGTTATCCGGCAAAAGTTTATTCTTCAAGTGGATTGACGAAAAGTTAGGGATTTATTTTTGCTTGGTTGGTGTCAAGAAAGTGAATATCTGTTTTTCCATTCCAAGACACACCAACAGAAGCCGTAACTGTATGTAAAAATCTTGAGGTTAGATTTTAAAATTGGTTGCGTGGAATTTCATTTCTATAAAAGCCATACACAACATCATATTGACGATTGTGTGTACATATTTTAAAGCGAAGCCTTTCTCATCGATGCGATATAGATCATTCATTTTGTTTCTGTCCTCAGGGTTTTCTTTTTTGTCGTACCTTCTCATCATATCTTGAAATCAGAATCCTTATTAAGGCTTTCAACTTTAGCCTCTTGTTAAATTCTATTCACCTATCCTCTTCCTTAGCCCTACGTTTCGGGAAATTTCTCTTAGCGAAAGATGCGTACCTGGTCTGTCATCCTATGACTGAATGCATTCTCTACATATTGTATGGGTTGGTCTGCTACTTCGGTACAAGGTCTATCACTTCCTTTTCTCCTTTTTTAGAAGAACCTGCTTCAATAATTTTTTTTGATGAGTCTGTTTATTGAACTTTTGGTACAGTTTTTATAAGGAAATTCTTTCACAACCCTAGCTTTTTTCCATTGCTTTTCAACGAAATAAGCTTCAATTGCTGCTTTATCAGCTTCTCTAAGAATCATATTTTTCCTCTATGATGTGAATATCCTTTACAAAAGAGTTGTTCAATGCACATGCAAAACGGTGGTTTCAATTCAGACTTAGGAAACAAAATGAATGGAAAATTTCCATTTTCATCGTTGGAAATACAATTTAATTCATTTCTGCATCCGATCGCCTTGGGAATTTTGATACTGCAAGCCTTAAAGATACTTATTCTTTAGATGCCCTATCTGGGACTGACATTGGCGATCATGTTACTCCACTCAAACCTGTTCTCAGCTAACCTTAAAAAGTTGTTGTTACTACTTTCACTTATTACCCATGGATAAAGCCTTTCGAAAAGAGTTATGCTCTGTCTGCCTCTAGTGTGCTTGCCTTCAATCTTTTCTGTGATTGATAAGTGTTCTAAATCTTTGTGTCGGGAAATGTGTCCGGATAATTGTAGTTACCTCCGTCTCAAAGTTTGATTAATAATCGCTTAGTATCAGCTTTTTCAGTACCGATTCATTGGCCTTGGTTTTTTTGTTTTTTTTTTTGTTATCATATCCTCATCAATTTTCTGATAAACCTCATCTCTACTGCTTCTAGTTTTTTTTAGTGTTTATTGTCCAACCATTACTACCATATAATAGTGCTGACGATACATATGTTTTAATTATTTTGTTTTTTATATTTATGTTGTTATTTGCCAATATTGGTTTCATTTTTAGGAATGCATCTTTGACCATAGCTATTCTTTTACTTATTTCACTTGTGAATCTGCCATTTGATGTTATCAGGTACGCCTTTCTAACGAGATTGCACTTGGGGTTAGAGGATTTCTTTGAGATGACCATTCATTCCGTTTTCATTACATTCAAAGACAGGCCCATTCTTTCGCTCTTTAACACTGCAGTGTCTAGAAGTTTTTGGTGTTGTTGTTCGCCAGATTCTGCTATTAAAACTGTATCATCTGCATACCTGAGATTCCCTCCTGAAATATAATCAAGATTCCCTACGATTATTTCACTATATAAGGTAAAAAAATCAGGAGACATTACACATCTCTGCCTCACATCTCTTTTGATGGGTTTGAAATCACTATGCTCTCCTTCAATTCTTACAGATGCAGTCTGATCCCGGTATAAATTTCTAATTACTCTCAGATCTTTCCCATCGATGTCTATTTTTTCTGGCATACGAAACACCTCTACATGTTCTTTATTTGTCAAAGGCCTTAGAATAATCAATGAAACAGAGGTGGAGATCTTTTTGGACTTTTTAAACCTCTCCATAAGCCTTGAAAAAGATATTGCGTTTGTAGTCCCTTTATCAGTCATAAAGCCAGACTGTTTTGGAGACATGTCTGGTCTTAGACTCTCGCGCATTCTATGCATCCAAACGCATAACAGGATTTTTGTAAAATGGCTCTTTAAACTGATAGTTCTATGAAATTCACATTCTGTTGCTCTTGGTGTTTTACGCAGTACTATAGAAACAGATTTACAAAAATCTTCTGGAATTGTACCACTATCGTATATTGCATTAAGAAGTTTTGTTGTCAGATCTTTTCTTAAATTATCTAATGCTTTAATTGTTTCTACTGGTATATTATTTGGTCCTGTGGCTTTTCCATTTTTTATTTTTTTTATTGCTGCTTCTACCTCTTCTTTAAGGATGTTGGACCTTCTATGTTTTTCTCTATTTTGTTTTTTTTTGCACCTATCATCTTCAAAGGATCTTCAACATATTCCGACCATCTGTTTAGTATTTCCTTCATATCCATTAAAATTGTTCTGTCTTTTGATTTGATGCAGCCAGGGCTACTGCATTAATTTGCTTTTCGTACCACTGATGTCCTTAACTTTTAGCATGAATTTGTTGTCTATATTTAGCTTTTGCTCTATTTCCTAACATCCTCTTTCATGTGTATGTCCCCCTGAGTAAATAAACGTTTTGCTACCTAGTTTCATGGAACCTGCCTCTGGCCATCTTACCTTAGCAACAACAGCAAAAAAATCGATCGTTTTTAGCAGAGTTTTACATATCTGTTTATCCTTTTCGCAAACGATAGGCATTGGAGTCATCGGAAGAAAGTAAAATACATCGGGAATGTGATTTTCAATGTTTATGAAACTTTTCCCATCCAGGAGATTAAAAAAGAAACGTAATTGTTGTGATAAAATAGAACAAAATTGACTAATATTCTTCTAGACCGCAACTGGGGACTCTCTCTCTTTTTCCCCTGTCATCTATATGACAATTTCTAAAATCTACCTGCAGATACTATTGTTTCTGAAATCGTTTTCCTGTAATATCCATCAATACCAGTGATCATATATAATTTTTTACTTCCTCTTGAATCAGATCAAGCTTCAGAAAGGGAAGGAACCATCAAGTGTCAGATGAGAAACGGCCTGAAAAACGTGATTGCAACCCTTGGAATCCATTACAGTCAGCTTGAAACTTATACAAGAAGGTAACAAATTTTTCTACATATCGATAGAGTAAGGTCGGAAGACAGGATTGAATGATTCACATAGTCGGCAGTAGTTCAAATCCACGAGATAGTTGCGATCGTGACAAACCCATTTTTTTTTCTAAAATTGCGCTCTTTTTTTCTTTCTTATTTTAGGAAAGGCAGACATTGGACATGTTGGAAGACGCTAATGTGATTTGGGTATAGCTTTTTATTGAAAACAAAGGTTTCTTCATACAAGTCAGTAATGACGGAAGCTAAAAGTGCAAGAAGTTAGCATCGAAATCCTGTCGCTTCATCGCGATAGGGAATTTTTAAAATCGATTTTCGTTTTTATAAGGACGCCCGTACGTAAATATCTAAGCAAACACAAGCCTAAAAAACCATACAAATGTGTTATTTTTTTTTCTTTTCTTAATGCTCAAAGTATACAATTGTTTTTCTTCATACAATTAAGTGGGTTTTTTTTGTCACAACGTCGCACCGGCTGCAACCACTGTTAGGTACAAATACTGAACAACACTATGACTGTCCCAAAGCTCAAAAGCGGGCCAGGTACTGCAAGTTGAAATTTGAGATATATAAAAGACTTCTGACAACATACATACTCAAATGCACGGGACAAACAAGCTCTTGTAATTTGTATGAGAATATATTTATTATGTGCTCCTATTTGACTGTCTGTTTGTCTTAGTGTGGTGTGTATGCCTGCTTTGGATGTGTAATACAAAAATGATACAAAATTATGATAGTTGTTAATTGATAAAGGTTATGCTAAGGGAGGATAGCATAATGATATTGACAAATCAGTATTACTCAAAGTTTAAAAAGTGTGCTAAAATGACAGTTACTTAAAGATAAAGATTACCTAAATATAGGCCGTAACATAGACAACATCAATTAAGTGAATAATTTATAACATGTCAGAGATGGTGTAGAGAACAAGTTTGTTTCAACTTATGAGCGCCCTTACCTTAAGTCTGAGAAAGAAGAACAGGAAAGGAAGAGCTCCATGCAATAAGGCAATTTCTTAAATAAATTGTCCAAATTTAAAATAATAGCTAATCGTTTTGTCTTTTGAAAAGCCGTCTAGATCATCCGGTCAATAAAGTGACCAGGGCAGAATTTATAATCTTTTAATATCGTGGAATAGGTGTACCACAGTGCTCAGTTCATCCACGACAAACGAAATCTAATCTCGACTGCAGGCATAAAGTGTTCTTGTGAAAATTGTAAATCTTGAAAGAAGCAATGTTCTGGTCACACTGATAATAATTTTATTTATTTTTTTCTTCTGGATGACCAGCACAAATTTTTCTTGTACATTTCAAAGCGGTACTTTTACAGTAAAATTAAATAGATACACAAGTACAATCCAGATATAGCTCATTTCAGTACAGTACCAGGTACTATCAAAGGTACAGTAAAAGGTACAAAGAAAGGTATGAATGCAGTCAGATACAGTCAAAGGCCACTGTGCCCTGGGGCCAACCGGTTCTATTTTTAGAATTAAAAAAAAAAAAAGAAAGAGGAAGATAATTTCGAGGGTCCTTGAATGGGATCTTCACAATTTCTAAAGTTCTTCAGAGAGCGAGAGTGTCTAGAATATTCCTCTAAATTCTGCTCTGGAAACCGGAATTTTTTTATTAATTTCAAAAACTAGTTTATAATACAATCTTCATTGGCTCTAAACACAAAACTCTTCCCCTACCCCTATTGCAGGATAGTCAGCAGTACCTTCCAAGACGCATCTTAGTCAACCCAAGGTAATACCTGTGGTCATATCACAGTCAGGGAATTGCCTAACGACCCTCAGACTCCCCAGTAATTTTATATATGATTTATTATACTTCTGCACTCGATAGGCGTAGATATACTGCAAGCTGTAGAGATAATGATATTGCGTAATTATAAAGATGTATTTCCTTCTCTGATTTAGAAATTAGCCTGAGCGAGCTACTACTGATAGTTGCTGATATTACGTAGATTAGTTTCCCCTTCGTCTTAATGTCGTGGTTTTGAATTTTCAGAGTTTGAAAAATTAAATGCTATCTAAGGTTCATATCAAACGTTTTCATAAATATAGAAATGCATTTTTAGATTAATTCTGATGTAAGCGTGGCGAGGAAAGCAATGGCAAATTACCCTCATAATGCCGTATGCCAAAAACAATTAGGACCCTACTCCTCTTTCACCGATGCTTGGACTAAGCATGTTTTTATCCTATTTTTTTCCCAGAAAGTCTCATGATGGATGAGACTCCAGTAGAATTAGAAGACCAAGTCCATCATCAGCCAGCAAAGGTACCATGACATGAGATGAAAACTATGAAAGACAAGAAATAAATTATACAGAGTGAGAAATAAGTTCAAGAGATCTCAGAGGAAATAATTACGCTTACATTACAGAGAAGCTATAAAGAGTGGGAAATTTTATTTCCCACTGAAACAACGGGTTTTGCCATTTAGCAGATTGTGCAGATTTTAAGAAAAAAAATAGTTTGGCAGAAATGATCAAAGTACGCAGATCTGTTTTGCCGAACTTCATTGTTACATGTTTCCTTTACAGCTTACAGCTACACCTTCGATAAAAAAAATCTGTGTATCTGACCCTCCCCCTCCCCACTACTACTACTACTTCTACTACTACTA
>BLXT01004148.1:746021-756038 GCA_019648995.1 Plakobranchus ocellatus | reverse complement strand
AGAGAGAGAGAGAGAGAAAGAGAGAGAGAGAGAAAGAGAGAGAGAAAGAGAAAGAGAGAGAGAGACGAACTCCATTAGCAATGCGATTAGCGATTGAACATTGACCCTTGCAGGGGATTTCCATGTAAGATTCGAATGTGTTCGCTAGGTAGAAAGATATGAGCGTTATCTACTTCACCTATTCCCAGCCTGAGTAGCTTTGAAACTAAATGTTCTGGTTCTATACCCATTTGTACAAACTGTTCATCAGGGTAGGTACACATATAACTACCATTGCCATAGACTTGCCGCAACAGCCTGAAGTCAATGTTATAGTGACTAGTGTGAGCGTTGGTATCACAGTGGATAGTAGACCCCGTCATGAGTGTGCGAAAGAGCCATCAATCAGAGCTTCAAACCTCACGATCAGCACCTAACCTGAGTTTTGTGGATTAAGAACTGTCCTTGGGTTCTTACTCCTCTTTCTCCTCCATCCTCTCTTCCTTCCTCCTCCTTTTTGCAAACCTATTTTTCTAAATGTCACATATATCTTTAAGATAACCCTAGCAGATGAGGGATACGTTTGAATCTAAAACCTTATTAAAAAAAAAAAAAACAACAAAAAACTAAATTAACAAAAAAAAAAAAACAAAACAAAAAAAAACCCACTCACAACATCAAATTTACAAATAATAAAAAAGACACATCTATTGGACTCTATCAACAACCATACCAACTTCATTTTTTGATTATTACTAACGCAACTTTTTCACACTGGGGAGTTTTTGCATAACGTAGTTAACCGTAGGCAGGCGTAATCTTCAGCGTTTGAACCTTTTTTTTTTTTCAGCTTGACGCTAATTAGGCACTAAGTTCCACCGCCAGAAAATGAAATACATCCCAGAACAAAGGCTACGCTGGTCAAGGTCGAATTCTTTGTTTGATGTACTCGCTAAAATCTTCCATTGTTGTGCTCTTGTGAATGTTTTCACTTAAGCAGTAAATGCCGTCGAGAGACAGAATGGCAACCTGTGTGCGTGAAGTGTCAATTTCTTGAACCTATACACAGGTGTATATTCGGCAGTAGTTATCTTTAGGTCTTTTATTTTTTATTCGGTAGAAATAAGCGATAACCTCTTGTTTGCCTCTCTTCAGGAAAACTATCAAGCGTCTTCGTGCTCTTACTTCCAAATTCCTGGAAAATTTTCAAAACCAAAGAAATTTACCGATGACTTCTCATTTTAACCATAAAAAAGAAAAAAAAAAAGAAAAAGAGAGAGAGAGAGAGAGAGAGAGAGAGAGAGAGAGAGAGTGAGAGAGAGAGAGAGAGAGAAATCTTTTGCATTGCCATTCATAAAAATTATAAACAAAATGTTTCAAGGCAACATAAGCAGGTAGCTTTATCCTGAGAAGTTGAAATATTGTTTTAGGAGGAATTGCAATTATCATGGGCTGAGAAAAGTTCTGGTAACAATAGCCTTCAATGGTTCCCCAGAAAATCCCTTTAAAAGAAGAACAACAACAACAACAAAACCCAGACTCCTTGGATATATATATAGAAAACAATGGTTCGATAAGATGGAGAATTAGACACAAGGACGTTGAGTGGAACAAGAAGACGACGGTAGAGAAAGAAATTATTTAGGCAGCCTAAAAAGCAAATATATTTACTTCCGCTCATACACTGCATGTTTCTTTGCATTATGTATATATTCTGTCCGCACAAAAGTGATCTCAGGCTTTCAGCTCCACTGTCAGGCCAAGTCGCCGGTGTGTAGTGGTTAAAAAAGTGGGGTGGGAGAAAGGGGGGGGGGTGAAGGAGATACAGCATTGTATGATCGTCGCTATCAGCTACCTGATCACTTGAAAAGGAGAAGGTGGCGATCGAAGAATTAATTTGAATAGTACATAATGTATTGTATGCCCTTTTAGATTTATACAAACTTCATAACTTCATGATTTCTTTCGTACTGTAATATTCCGAATTGTCCACAAAAGAAAAGAAAAAAAAAGAAAGGAATGTCATTGAAGTAAACATTTTGAATGACCAAAATCCTAAAGAAAGAATGATCCAAAGTTTGTCGCACTTACTTTCCCGTAAATAGAAACGTTTGCCAGCACCCCTCTTTCCCCGCACAATAGGTTCGACTTCATGATTAAGATACGATACGGCTGGCCATATTGTTTGTCATTGGTACAATCGACTGTTATGGTATCGAGGCCAAGTCCAATTCGACTGGGTATGAATACTTGAAGTTTCATGCTGTGTCAAGGCGATGAAATTTTCTGTAACTGCTCGTCCGATCAAGTTTGTTCGTAATTTTACCGTTATATATGCCTGCTAACGATTCGAGGTGTAGTACCTATAAATGTAACATTTTCTTGACATGGTTAACCATTATGACATACTGATTTTTTTCTCTTTACTCAAGAAAGCTAAAAAGGAAACTTTCATACGTGTACATGTGTTGCCCCACTTTGTCCACTAACTTCAAAGCAATATTCTAACTTTTATTGCCGTAAAGAAGAAGAAAATGCTTGTCACAAAGAAATAGTATACCTCAGTCTGATAAAGCCACTATTGCAAAGGCAAAACGTTTTGATGTCCATTTCCTATTGTTTTATTTTCCAACTGCCATCTTATAAAATTTCTTGTTTACAACTGTTTTCTATGCATTATAAATCAGCTATCCTTTAAATCGTAGGTTTTATATTGTTTGCAGTGACTGCTGAATGATGGTCTTGCCCATTTCAAATTTTTTTTTTTTTTGCTGTGGCAGATGTCCTTCTTCAACTAAAGGGATATTCTTCTCTATTCTCAAACTCATTTATTCATTTGCTTTCGAGAATGCAGTATTTATAAAGCTTTTTCTCTGGCTTCTCTTAGGAAAATGCTTCTTGTTCCAAAAACCTAAAACAGCAATTGCATCAGCACAATTACAGTGACAGGAAATATTACAGAGAAGAGGCAGCAGTTCATTTATAAACTGTTTAAAGATCATGGCTTCCAAAGACACTCAACCGATTAACACGAAAGGCAAAATTTAAGTCCTCTGACTCTCTTCTAGATATGCAACCTCACACAAACACAGTCCTTGAGGAGAAGTTATTTCTAAAAGATCATTTGAAAACAAACCTGAAGACTCACTTACATGACTATATCAAAAACTCGTGTGAACCCCATATCATTCATTATGGTTCGCGTGCAAATACATCAACTAATTAAAACTTGTGTCTTTAAGGATAATTTTATCCTATACAATCAGCAATACTACACTGAAACTTTACCCGTTTCGAAACTGACCTTACCTTTGGACATCCATGTTATCGAATCAGGGATTTGTATTGTCTGGATTGTGTTTAGAGCTGCGACCTGGTGCAGGAAACCAAGAACCAAACACACTATTGGCAGATACATTGATGCAGCTGGAAGGAAGAGGAAACAGAGGGTTGAATAGTCACAGAACAGACAAGACCTTTGATGAATCGCGTGGATACAGTGACTGATTCTAATATAAACAAAATAATAGACAAGTAGGACATGTTTTTGTTCTTTTTACTGTAACAAATATATATTATAAATTTATTGAACTGTTGTTTATAGACTCGCTTTCATCTTCTTTTTTAATGGACATTTATTTGAAACAAGATAATTTGAATAGTTTTCCTCTGTCGACTTCTCTCAAAGTGCATAACTCCAGTCCCTGATCCTCAAATTCTGCTCTCCTTTCTGTCACTCTCATCAGGCAGATCTGAAAACATCTTTCCCTGAATCACTACAAACTTAAGACAGCACTTCCATTGTGGATTTTCTTCTCTATCACTCACAGGGCCATTTCCATTGGAGGAAAGTAAATGGCCTTCCCCTGTGTCAGAGGGCATGACACACTCAGGTTGTGCTGTGATGTCATAGGACATCACAGCATAACCTGGTGAGATTAACTCACCCTAAGGATAGGTGAGAAGTTGGTACCCTGCCTCAATCTTGACCCAGTCACCTGAGAGAACACTGTTGTTTACTATATATCTCAGAGTTGGCAAGGCTCACCTTTGCAGCGCCAATAAGTGCTGCAACACGGGCTGCGAGCAAGAACCTTCTTTAATTTTCGGCCTTTATTATTTTCTTAAATAGATCTAGTTTTCGTTTTTTTTTTTTTTTTCGTTTTCTAGTATAGAGTCTAGAATAGGTTTGTGCTGCACGCCGTTTAACTGGGTCAGCACTAACTTCGCTCAAGTTTAGATCTGGATTGGTGAATCTAGATCTAGGCCTAATATAATTTAATAGTATTATTTGTTCGTATAGATAGCCAGATTTCGATAGGTTAGTGTTTTTTTTCTCTTTTATAGTGGTTAGGAATTGATAAATCTGGTGTCTTGGTCCAGATCGACATGGATCTGGATCTGGGCGTTTGTGAGGCCAGATTTGTCAGTTTGATAGGTTTAAGTTAATTTTTTCTGAATCAGGTCAAGATTCAGAATTTACTTTTCTTGATCTAGAATTAGTTTAGAATTAGAGGTCTAGATATAGAGTTTTTAGTATAGGTTATGTCTAGTTAATGCAATTAATGTAACTTTATGCTATTTTGATTAAACAACTTATTTTCTATTTTTAATTGCCTTTTCCTTTGGTAAATTTTTTCTAGTCTTTTCAGATTATTTTTTTTTTAGAAATATTTTTAACAGTAACGTTGTAAGAGTATATTTATGCTTAGTTTTTTCTAGTTTATTTAAGAGGTGCATATTCCTAAGAAGTAACGGATTTGGTAAGTAAGAAATTATATATATTCTCTATTATTGCCTAATTCTACTTCTTTCTCATTTGTTTTTGATCACCCTAAGTAAGCTAATATTTCTTTCTTTTTCCTTTACCAAATCTATCGATCTTTTTTAGTTGTCTTTAATTTTCTATTCAAATAAAAACTAGCACTAGCTAATAAGCACTGCTGATTCTTTTTTTTTTTTTTTTTGGTGTGTTGCTACTGTAATTTAATTTATTTCTCGCCACCTTTTTGTTGCTTAGCTATCTGCTTTGGTAATAGTATTGATTTTTTGCATTGCACTTGCTTATATCCTTTTGAGTGTGTTTTTCTCCCTTTTCAACAATTTTTTCTCTTTTTATTTTTTCACTCCATCTAGGAACCGTTTGACACTAATTCTTTTACATATATATAAAAGAAAATCTTGAGAACTGCATTTCGTGAATTAAGGTATAACTAATCACCCTTATTTAAATATAACTCTAATTGGTTTTTTTTGTACCTGTAGAATCTATTTATTTCTTTTCATCTATTTGATTTTCTTATCCACTTTTTCTTCTCTATCGCAGCTTTAGTAAATCTGTTGTGGTGTGAAATATAGTTTAATTTGGTAACTTATTTTTCAAATATTTATTGACTAGTATTAACATCCTTTATTAAGTTTTACAAGGAAATGCAAGAAACAGTTTTTTTCCTTAAAGTAATTATCAATTATCCATTTAACTTAAGTTGAGTGAATAATATTTCTAAAAAAATAATGTAAATTAATTTTGAAGTGAACGATAAACCAACACATAAATATTGCATAAAAAACAAAATAATTTGGCATTTCTTTGATTTATTTCAATTCTCATTGAGTAATCCTCATAATATTAGATTATCACCATCTTTTAATTTTAATATTGTCTCGTATCTGTGCCTTTTTTGTTGTAAGTGAGTGGTATGAAAGTGAATACTAATACTTGTAATGTAGAGGATTTACTAAAAATCCCTGGGGTTGGCGAGAAGAAAACCCAAAAAATTATCAAAACAAGGGGTAAGAGCCCATTTACGCTCCACTCCCTATGTGAAGGATCCACAGGAGATAGAGAAGGTAGTCACCTTCGAGGAAGTCTAAAAACAGTCAGAGAGGAGTCATGACCTTTCAGACATGAAGAGCATTATGCAACTCTGTGACGAAACGAATGCTGCCTTTTCATGGGAAGAGATACGACCAAAGAAGCCTGTGAGGTCATACACGCCTAATGATGAACGACGGCAGGTCCCGCCAGCATCACAGTATGACGAAGATCGCCGATGTAGGCAATATTCTGCAGAGTTCCAGGAGGACCAACACAGCAGATATTTCCGTGAGCACCAGAGGTCTGGGCAGCTTCACAACCGTAACTCAAGAAAACAGTACGGTTATGATTCAGATGAGTCCGATGATGAACTCGTGCACTCGAAGAAATTCATCCAACCACCCAAGTACGTAATCTACTCAGGAGAGTCAAGTTGGGCGGCGTTTGAGATGAAATGTAAGAGAACAGATGTTCTCTGAGAGAGAAGCAAAAGATTACCTCTGCTGGGTATTAGTAGACAGAGCAGCAGACTACTACACCCTAATAATGCGTGAAGATAGGCACATGCCGCTTCGCCAGTTGAAGAGAATGGAGCAAAGGTTTGCCTCAAAGCATCTAAGAGAGACCGCCCTAATCCGGTTTCAAAATGCGAAGCAACGGATTGAGGAATCAATTGAAGATTGGGCAGAGCGTCTCCACCATCTAGCACTATACGCTTTCGAGGAGGATGCAGGAGCAGGTCTCCGGAAGCGAGACATCAAACAGATGGTGCTAAAATTCTGCACAGGCTGCGCAGATAGAGAAGCGGGACTCCATGCTGGATGAGGCCACAACATTTATCCTCCAGTACCAGTTCAACCATGCGGCTGTATATGGTAGGAAGGAGGACAGATCGCCTGAAGCAGTAGTCCACTCGGTCCGCTCTCGACGAGACTACAGTGAGGAGAGATCTCTACCACGCCGAGATTACAGGGGAAGGGATGCTACCCCTGTTTGGTACAGGGCTGAGAGGCCTCAGAACCCTAGAGAAAGTTGGGGAGAAAGACGGGACTACTCTCCCCGCCAGGACAGGCCGCCCTTCAAGCCACCTCAGGAGAGGAGGGAGGTAACTCCACCAGGCAGGAACCGGGAAGCGGAGCCGGACCAGTCAGAGTTAAACAATCTGCTAGAAAGCATGATGGCTGGTTTGGAGAGTCGACTCGGGAGAATGATGGATGACAGACTTAGCAATTTTGCATCCAGGATTAAAAATAAAGTGTTCTCCTTGACTCCCAGGGTAGAGAAGATGGAGAACAGGATTGACAAATTGGAGAAGAGCCGTCGGTCATCAAGTCCTAAGACACGCTCCACAAGCCCACTAACCTGTTACGGATGTGACAACAGCGGCCACTTTATTTCACGATGCCCTGAGCGCGGCACTAAATCCTTCCGATTTGAGGACCCAAAAAACGGAACGGGGTCGGAATAGACGCCCCGACGCCGACCCCGGAACACCAAGGGGCAGAGCCGAGAAGTGAGGACCAAAGTGGAGAAGACAAATATGGATAGCCTGAGATTAGTCGAGGGTTTGTACCACGCCACCATGGCCTGGAATGACGGAGGGCATAAAAGCCTGACAACACCTTGTTCTGGCTATATACAATATATGCTATATTTTGGCTTAAAAAAAAAAAAAAACAAGCCAAGTATTCAGCATGACGATTGAATGACAACATTAAAAGTACATTATGGCCTTCTAAACTTAACACAATATTTATATATTTAGTTATTATGCACAAAGCCTGTCCATAGCAAGGTGATCTCGGACTTTCCAGCCACCTTCGGACGAGAGCGTTGTTGGCAGGACTCGAACTCACGAGGGAAGGATCATTGCAGATCTCATGGCGGGTTAGCTAGCCACCATTTCTCCAATGCCTTGCATGGCATTTTATTTTTACAATATACACTTTCCAATTTAATGTAGGATATAAATTGATTCCAGCAAAAATACTAATCTCTGAGTTCCACTATTCCACCAGTAATACATACATAATTATGTATTGAACGCTTTGAAACTTGCTCCCCCCTTATATATAAGTGTAAGAGGGCAATGAAAGACTTCATCTCTCCGATTTTGGCAAAGTGTTTATCAGTTTTGAAGAGTGTTTATGAGCCCCATAATATGCGGGATCTAAGCATGAGGATCCGATATCCTTAGCAAAGTAATGTCTTGTTAGAATGAGCATGAACTTGTTCATAGTCAAGAATACTCGCCAACAGGAATATGAGCCCCTCATTGAAAATTATGAAAAAAAAAAAACCCAGAAAACAAAAACAAAACAAAAAAAAAACAAAACAAACAAAAATCTGCTAGCTTGTTATTGGAAACACATGAATTATAAACATGTATTTTTGGGCGAGAATATTTTCCCACTAAATGTTTCTGCTCCAAAGGTTTCAAAAAGACTATTCTTTCAGTATTTTCATTGTTACAATGCATAAAAATCTGTGCTCTAAGTATAATATATTTCATACGCAAGTTTTTTTTTTTTTTTAATCCCTGTTGGTCGATTAAAAGTGATATACTCAAATGCTTTATGAAGATTGAACTATTCGAATAAAGAACCGTAGCTTACCCTTTATTTCAATTGTGTTTAATAATAATTTTAGAACCAATAGCTCAATTCGGGGCTCTTACCTTTACCAAAAGGAGAAAGATTGCGCGTTGAACAAGCATCTGAAGCGACGGCTCGAGACGGGTGCACTGCACTGCAATCCTTGGGTTTGTCAATTAAAAAATTTACACCTTCTTTTATCGGAGTTCGCCTATTAAACGACATGTTAAAGAAAACTTTTTTTGCGGAAATTGCATTGGTTGACGCAATCAAAATGTAGACTTTTACTCTGTAGTGATGCAATCACTCCAATATGCATTATGTAATAATGCAAAAGTAGAGGGAAAGTGAGAAATGGGAGAAAAAGTTTTGGAGAAAATGCAAGAAAAGGAATTCAAAGAAAAGACATAAAATTTTTTTTATCATTATTTTAAAAGAAATATGCAGAAAATAGCTAAAAAAAGATATGTATACGTATAAAAGGCAGAACAAAACAAAAAGGAAGCCAACAAGTAATCAAAACTACATTCAATTTCTCGAGAAATGACAAATTCCTTTTGTGTACACGTGATCAGATAATTTTGCGTAGTAGTAAAAAAACAAAATAACGGTCCGATAGCTTTAGAGAGGATTGAGTTAGGGACTTTTTTCTTTATGCCTGCTTTACTTAGGTCACGTCACATAAACGCTGGAGTGATCATTCATTAGGAAGATTATAGCATTGCTGATAAGATAGCCTACAGCCATTGCAATAATTCGTAACAGAAATAAAATGTGTACTGATCATTGCTATTTTTCTATATTTAAATTAAAAAAAATAGCGACATTTTATTTGTTTTTTTGTTTTGTTTTGTTTTTAAAGCTAAAATTTCTTTAAAAATGAATTTCAAGAAATAGTCTGAATTAGTTTCAAAAGATCAATAATGGAGATCATTAAAAGAAAAGGAATTGATTCCATTTTGATATTCACAAAAATGGAGTAAAAATTTTTTTAAAGATATTTTTTTTCAGGGAATCGATTATTTTAATTTTTACTTTTTTAAGACCAAAGAAAACTCGAAATACTACCATTCAGTCCTACAAGCGGTGAAAAATCAAAATCAAAAGCCCCCTCCTTCCCCTTAGTCTCTCCAGTGCTGCAGCTAGTTTTTCTGCACATTAAACTATACAAGAGTCATTTCTAAAACTCTTTAATAGATCAGTGTGTCACCAATCCTAATTTTCTCTGTCCGGTTAAAAGAAGACAGCTGTTGCCGATTTTATAGTGACACTTGTTATAAACGGATGAGTAAAAGCATCACAGCCAGGGCAAAATATTTTAAAAAAGCAAGGGGAAAAAAAAAAGGAAATGTCTCTTCTGAATAACTTTCAACCGTTTAGTTTTTTTTTTTTAAACAGGGTTTTGAAAATAGTCAAAAGATTTTAAGGTAATGAAATCTTATGTAAACGTTAAGGTAGTATGCAGAACCATTGGGTGTAGATTTAGTTGATTGTAATACTGTGTTCAAGAAATTATATTGAATGAGACTTAAACTAACGCAAGATTTACGATTTTAGTAACCCTTGGGAGCCTCTTATCAGATAAGGGGACGTTCAAATATGATCTTACGCCTTGGACAGGGGGGG
>BLXT01004148.1:710380-721572 GCA_019648995.1 Plakobranchus ocellatus | reverse complement strand
AAAAAAAAAGGTTGATCTAAAATGTTCAATGCAAAAGAGTACATTCTCATCAATTACCATTAAGATTCCCTGATATTGAAAAAAAAAAACTTATACAAAGAACATTATTTTTTTTTAATCCTCTGTGTCAGGTTAACTTTTAACGTGAAGTGGGGTAACATCATGATCTGGGCAAACAACTACGGCGACGACAACATGGTGGGTGTGACTCCTTCTTAAGAAGCTGTTCCTTAGCTTTTTCAGTCACCGCCGTCTTCAGCAACCCTAAGATCCTCCGTCTCATCTTCAGTGAATAGTTTTGCCTTCACTGTGGTCATTTGTAGCGTTGCTCGCTGCAATAAATCACTCACTATGCAACACGGGCTTTTACAAAAAAGATCTTCATTCTTTACAAACTTTACAATCTTACAATCTAATTCATTTTTTTTCTAACAGTGCTCCCAAATCCCCACCGCTATTGTGGCTTCACTCACCCTGTATTAATTGCCTATTCTCAAATAAAATTGATCTTCCTCAAATATTTTAATTGTGAAATTTGATTTCTTTCGCCTTCATTACATATTACGGGTCTAGCGGCAAATTATTGTGACTGCAGTTATTTTACTGTATAGTTATATATTTTCGGCCATGTTATGCGAAGAGAAAAGTTGGAGAATCTTGTAACAACAGGAATGTTGGAAGGAAAACGCAGTAGGGGAAAACAACGAGAAAAGCTCATTGAAGGCCTGACAGACTGGCTGAAGGCAGGGAAATCGTTGGAAGCAATAGAAGCGACAAAGGACAGGAAAAAGTGGAGGACCATGATCGCCAACGCTGTAAAGCAAGGCACCTGATGATGATGAGTTATAATAATATGCCTCTAGATCTGCGATATCTGATTTTCTTTGTGGTGTAAATTCGGGATACAAGAGAGCAGTAAAGTTTTTCAAGAAAATTAAAGACCACCCCAGAGAGTGTTGAATCAAGCACTTTACGAGGTACTAGCCTGTACTTTCGATTCGCCGAAACGCTTTGATGACATTAAGCGTATGTAACAACACCTATCTCTTCTCAAAATATTTAAAAATCCCAGCGTTTTCAAAAGGTATAATCTGCCGAAGAAAAGCACGAAAGATCAAAGTTTAAACAATCCTCCTGGAAATGCGAGCTATCATTCCATACGTCTCTTACTTTTTTTTTTTTTTAAACAATGAGCGATTCACTTGAAAAGTTTTTAGTCAGTAACCATTTTGGTACAATATTCTTCAGCTTATGATTCGCTTTTGTGCTGGAGGCAGAGAAAAAGTAATGTTAAGAAATTGTGGACGTTGCCCTATTTTTGTTTTTATGTGTCTTACAGTTGGGTGGTTCTTTTTCAGGTATGTGGAAACGAGCGTATCTCATAATAAGCCTTAAAATCTAAATTAACATCAAATGGGAAAAGGCATATCATTAATATCTTTACAATTCAATCTGCATAATTATTTATGTATATGTAAAAAAGAAATAATATAATCATGTAAGAAGAAAAATTCTATCAACACAATCAGTTTTTGGCCCATTTTTGTCAGAAATGGTTGATTTTGTTCAGTTTTTATGCTCTCCTGAAAAATGTTATGTGCCAGATTCAAAAAAGTGGTCCTGCAATAGAACCTCGGTGTCGCTAAGCTATAGCATGACCGGTTGAAGCCACCACCAAAGGCATTTGAGCGAAACTCTACGAGCTTCCTTCATATGTCACACGACCAGGGGTCTCGGAGAGGGGTATGAGTATCAAAGATAATCATGCTCTGCTGAGTGGCATAGATTACAGACTTTATGACACCATGTCGTCGCCTGAGTCCAAGCTGTGTTTGCATTAAGAAAAGATCTGAGACCCCAAATAACTATATTGAATGGAATGCCTCAGATGAAGGAGAGATGTGGCGCCATGTGGGTCTTTTATTTTTAATCCTCGGGTTAATACTCGAGGAAAACTATGATAATGTTATATTCTTGGTATTGGTTTAAGTTAACGATTCCGTTCTATTTCAACAGACACTGATGATAACCATTGCACATAAATTATTTGATGTGACTAATTTCTGAAAATCACTATCATGAGAAATCAAAAGATTTGATTCATAATTTTTGTTCGCTAGCTATGATTTCCACACCTCCCCGTCTAGAAATAGGGAAAGGCCATAGAACCACAATTCAACATCAGTTTGGGAATCACAACCGTACAACATCTAAATATTAGAAAGCAAAAGTTTGAAAGTTTTGTGTCTACTAATTTAGTGAAAATTTCAAACTGTTCCTTTTGAGTAAATACTTAAATCAAACTAAAGCTCTTGCCATGTACATTACAAAACAGTTTAAAGTTTTAAAATACATGTATTGGTTGCCAAGTTATGGCAATTTTAGCGTCTCGTTTTGACCCCTAAAAATACCATTATTTTGACCCACAATTTTGTGCTCAATTTTTCACATTTTTTCCCCAAAATATATTTTATATTTGAAATTGCCATAACTCCGCAATGAATAGAGATGTTTTTAAAAAATTTAAATACCAATTTTTTTGGAAATTTGTCTGCTTTCAGAGAAATTACCACTCAAGATTAAGTACAAAATTTGACATTTTTTCCACAGACTGAGACCTATGTCTAGGATTTTTCAAATGCCAAATTTACTCAATCTTTAACAAAAACTTGATTGACTCCGAAACTATTTACATTAAGAATTTTATATCTAAAAGTTTACTTTTCATATGTTTTGAGAAAAAAACACAGCTTGGGATAAATAAAATACTTTTTATAATCAATTTAAATGGATGAAAACCAGGTAGAATTTCCTCAAAGCGTAGCCAAAACATACATTCTCCTAATATGGTTTCTGCAAAAAATGTTTCACAGAAATTGTAAAATCCACTCTACTAGATTCAGTGTCACTGATGGATCGGTAGGGCAGGTCATATAATAGCTGAATTCCATTGTGATGAAGTATGCAAGCATTACCAGTCAAAAGGCTTCCCGCAGAAAAAAGTTTAATCATTCCAATACTGATTGGGATTTCTCAAATATCCACAATACTGCTTCTGATAAATAGTTTGCACTTTTCCTCCTCTCCCTTTCCTACTTACTTATGAGCCACAAACAAACACAAAAGAAAGGTTCCAAAGAAAAATACAGATCTAGAACAAGAGTCTAGTTGTCAATAGTGTCAGAGACTTAATCTGACCTCTAGATTAGGTTTAGAATTAGCCAAATCTACATAGGTGTAGAATCTAGATCTAGAATCAGAATCTAGTTCTAGCCCGATCTGCCTAGGTTTAAATCTTCTAGATTGATATAGTGATTGCGTGGATCTCCCAATTGATATAATGATTGTGTGGATTGAATTCCTACCAGCCAGAAAGAAAGAAGAACTACTGTGTAGATTTAGATCTAGATCTAGACCTAGGCAGATGGGGCTAGATCTAAATAATCTAAATCTAGATCTAAATGTAACCAGTATTTTGCAGATCGGGCTAGATGTAGATAATCTATTATCATTATCAGATATCTTATCTGGAACAGACATTGGCTATCATTTTCCTTCACTCAAATCTATTCTCAGTTGATGTTATAAAGTTGTTATTGCTTACCCCTGCCTATTGTCCATGACTTAAGATTTTCAATATAAGTTATTCCCTATCTACCTCTATTGCGTTTGCCTTCAAACTTTCCAGTGATTGCTAAGTGTTCTAAACCCTTGTGTCGGCAAATATGGGCTAAAAATTGTTGTTACCTCTGTCTTATGGTTTTAATTAGTGATCGCTCGAGATTAGACTCTTTCAGAACCAATTTATTTGACTTTTTTTTCTGTCCATGATATCCTCATCATTCCTCTGATAAGTTACATCTCTATTGCTTATAGTTTCTTTTTTTATTTCTTTGTTTATTGTCCAACACTCACTATCTTACAAAAGTACTGACCATACATATATTTTGATTAATCTTATTTTGGTTGTCATACTTATGTTTCTGTTTGCCAGTATTGGTTTCATATTTTGGAATGTATCTTTGGCCTTGGCTGTTCTTATACTTATTTCACTTGTGCATCTGCCATCTAATGTTATCAGGTAACCTCGATATTTGAATTTTGTAACTTTGATTTTTGCGCCTTTGCTAACGAGATTGCACTTGCGGTTAGAGGATTTCTTTGAGATGACCATACATTCTGTTTTCTTTACATTCAAAGACAGGCCCATTCTTTCGCTCTCTAAAACTACAGTATCTAGAAGTTTTTGGAGTTGTTCGCTAGGTATAACTGTATCATCTGCATACCTGAGATTATTAAAATTCTCTCCATTTATTTTTAAGCCGGAAATACCATCACGATTCCTTAAGATTATTTCACTATATAGGTGAAAAAGATCAGGAGATATTACACATCCCTGCCTCACACCTCTTTTGATGAGTTTGAAATCACTATGCTCTCCTTCAATTCTTACAGATGCAGTCTGATCCCGGTATAAATTTCTAATTAGTCTCAGATCTTTCCCATCAATGTCTAATTTTTCTAGCATACGAAACAGCTCTACATGTCTTACTTTGTCACAAGCCTTAGAATAATCAATGAAACAGGTGGAAATCTTTTTGCCTTTCTATACACCTTTCTATAAGCATTGAGAAAGTGCATATTGCATTTGTAGTCCCTTCATCAGGCATAAAGCCAAACTGCTTTGGAGATATTTCTGGTCTTATACTCTTGCACATTCTATGCATCAAAACGCGTAACAGGTTTTTTGTAAAATGGCTCATTAAACTGATTGTTCTATGAAGTTCACATTCTGTTGCTCCTGGTGTTTTAGACAGTTTTATAAAAACAGATTTACAAAGATGTTCTGGAATTGTACGTCTATCGTATATTGCATTAAGAAGTTTATCGTCAGATCTATTCCAAAATTATCTAATGCTTTAAATATTAATTATATTTACTGGTAGTTATCTGGCCCTGTGGCTTTTTCATTTTTCATTTTCTTTATTGCTGCTTCTACCTCTTCTTTAAGGATAGTTGGGCCTTCTATATTTTTCTCTATTTTGGGTTTTTTGCACCTATCATTTTTAAAAAGATCCTCAACATACTCTGACCAGCTGTTTCGTATTTCCATCTATTCCATTAACATTGTTTCATCTTTTGATTTGATGCAGCCAGGGCTACTGCATTTGATTTTCTTACCACTGATATCCTTAATTTTAGCATGCATGAATTTGCTATCTATATTTAGCTTTTGCTCTATTAACTGACATTGTTGATTAATCCATTCTTCTTTCGCTGCGTTGTATTTTATTTTGATGTTTCTGTTTAGGTCTTTGTATTTTGCTTCTACATTTTTTGATTTGCGCCTTTCTCCAATTAAATAGAGTATTACTTTGTTTCCCATTTCTATGCTTTTTTGTTTTATCTTTTTGGGGAACGTCTTACTGTATGACTTCATTAAGTGAATTCTTCATTTCTGACCATAATTCTTCTATTTCTGAGATTTTATTAAGAGTTTCACATTATTATGCACAGCTATACCAATTTAGTCTCTTAGTTTTTCATCAGATTTTAGTAATTCCATTTGGAATTTAGGATTTATTTTTAGCCTTTGCTTTCTTAATTTCTCAAGTTTTATCTAAAAGTTACTCATTACTGGAATATGATCTGAATCACAGTCGGCTCCCGGTAGTAACTTCGATGTTTTGACGTCGTTTCGGAATCGTTTCTGAATGAGGATGTAAGCTAGTTTGTTTCTTCTTCTATCTCCGGGACTCTTCCAAGTCCACTATCGCTTAGGACGGTTTTTATACCAATTATTTGTGATGGTAAAATCATTAATTTGGCACAATTCAATTAGCCTTTTTCCTCGCTCATTTACGTCATTTACAGTCCCTTTGCCACTGGGCCCAACAACATCTTCTACTCTTTCATCCCAACTTTTTCAATGAAATCTCCCGTTACTATTATGATGTCCTGGAATTTTAGATAGCCTTTTGCTTTTTCTGTTTCTTCATACATCTGCATCTTCACTGTCAGATGTTGGTGCATACATTAAAATAATTCCTAGATTTAATGGTTTGGCTATCAATTTAGCTACAACTAAAATTGGACACCAACTCCCCAGACTTTTTGTCATTGTTACATCGAATAAGATACCAACGCCTCTTTCATGTGTGTATGTCCCCCTGAGTAAAGTTTCACTACCTATTTCATGGAACATACCCCTGCCCATCTTACCTCGGCAAGCCTTAGGATGTTAAGTTTTATTCTGTCCATCTCTTTCATAATATTTTCTAATTTTCCTTTTTGATTATGCAATGTACGCACATTCCACGTTGCTATTTTTTATGTTTGATCGGTATTAATTTTGCAAGCAGACGCTGGATGACGACCTGGTGCCACCTACTGCACATGGCTATCCCTGACGAACGAGGGGTTTGGATTGGATTCACATACCCCTTAACGTTGTTGACTAAGGTTTCAGTATGATTTTGGCTCATGATTTTTTTTTCCTGGGAAGCTGTGCAGCAGTAGTTTCCCCTTGCCTACTGCTGGTTTGCGTACCGGTTCCCCGCTAGCCTTCGTCTTGCAACTAACCCACAAGCTAGTGGGGATGTATGGTGGCCGTTGTCCTATTAAGGATCATCCGCCCTTTGCAGGTCTTTTTTTTAGTCCTACTGAGTCCCATTACCTTCCTCATCAATTGATTATTGATGGGGTTACCGCTTTGATCGCCGAATGTCCGATGGATGCTGTTTAACGTCATGCCCTGGACTGCCTGTGTATTATAGCCTCCTCAATCTCCTTGAGCCCGGCGTAAATAATGAAATTACAGAGAGAGACCCAACAGTATTTGGCGTGTAACTTCTGTATTTGCGGGAGTTGTGTATTGTCCTTTGGCACAAAGCAAGCTCAATACATAACAAAAAAGGTTCAGAAAGTATCAAAATGGATCAACAAGTAGTTCTAAAAAATTTTTAATGAGAATGCTTATTTTTAATTTCAACTGGAGATATCTCTGGCTTTTGTTGCTCGATTTTCACAATTTTTACATTTTTTGTACAGAATGCAAGGATACATGAATAAAAGTTAGTTCTTGAAATTATCTGAATTTCATTAAAGATTGAACTTATATGCGATTCCTGTTTCTTATATAATATATTATGAGAAGCGTTTCGTCTTTTCAAACAATTTTTTTCCCGTTTGTTTGAAGCACTTTGGCGAAGGAAAAAACCATGTCTTTTAAAGCAAGTACTTTCTTGTGACTTCCTGTGTAGTTTTATTCGATACGAAATCACTTCGTTGGTAAAATCCTTGAAATACATGGAATCTGTAGAATGACTGTAATATAGATAACACACTGCTTAGAAACTGAAAGACTTTATTTTTTTTAGAATGGAAATAAAAGACAATATTCTCACGTAGGCTTAGAATGGGCGGAAATATTGTGACGATAATGAATGCCACAAAAAGATTATGATAACTTGAACATTAGCCCCATGGACTGGATGGCAAACGTTATAATAACTCAGGTTGATTACTTCATGGTCCAAATAGATAAAACTATTATAGAATATAAGACAAAGATCTATGTTAAACTGCGAGTAAACAACCAAGATAACCCCCGTTTATGACTCAAATTACAAACTTTTCAGGTTTAAAGAAAAATAGAAATTTAAGACAATAACAAGAAACAAGTGCAAAGAGATAAAAAATGAAAAATAAATATGAGGTAAGGAGAAAAAAAAAACAAATAGCTAATGGTTTTAACGATCAGATTTATAACACTTTTCACAGATATTGAAAAGAAAAAAAAATGGGTAAAAGTAAAAGGCAAAAGAAGTAAAAAAGATGTAATAAAAGTAATCGAAAAGGCGGCAAATATTTAGCTAAAAAAAAAAACAGCTGGGTAAAAAAAAAAGCAAAGAGCAAGACATTGGTAGAAACAAAACAACCAAAATGGAAGATGTGTGTGGGGGGGGATTTGTATCCGTGTGTGTTTTTTAAGTAGGGATTTGGGCGGGGAGGGGGGTGGTTGTTTAAAGGACAGCAAAATATAAAACACCAACATAAAATATGAAAAAGCTTTAACAACGGTGAAAAAAAAATGTCATCTTTTGATAACATTGGGCAAATACAACATAAAACAAAACAAATTTTGAAAAGGACCACAGGTTTGGAATATTTAACGACATTTAAACAAGTTAATAGTTTCTTTTTTTTTAAGTCACAAAAATGTAAAGAGAAGAAACATGAAGAATGATGAACGAAATCTCAAGATATGCTGAAAATATGGAAAGGATTGTGTGAAAAGAATGATAAACTTTGGTCCACAAACAGCATAGTGTGTAGAGTGTCACATGAAGTTAAGGAAATTATAGTCTCTCTTTACAGCGAAAAGGATGTGTATTTAAGGACCTTTGAGATCAGAAACAGAACTGGCATTTAAGATGCCAGAGGCAAATAAAGTAATAGTGAGGATAAATTAATGAAACTACTGGTAAGAAAGGAGCAGATGTATACCATACACAACTTGAAAAAAATATGGAAAGAACGTATTTATCTACAAACTGGAGAAAGTATACTATTACCAAAGAATGGAGATTTATCGCTTTGCTATAATTATAACGTTAAAATTTTCTTATAGTTCTGCAGGTAGAATCTTATTGAAAATTATAACGAAACGGATAGTAGCAAAATTGAAACAGGAGGGAGCAGAGTTCTGAAAAACAGGGGCACATCTTGAGGTAATTATATTTAACACCTTTTACAATTTACGTAGAAATATGGCGAAAAAAAGTTATACAAATCTGCACACGTCTACTTCATTGGCTATTCATAAGCTTTTAACAACGAACACTTAAGACAATCAGAGCTTTTCATGAAGGGCGATTGGCAGTGAAGTACACAAGCAACATATCGAAATGGTTTCCAGTCATGAGGAGAGTCTGTCAAAGATGAATGCTGGCACTATATTTATTTAGCCTGTACCCTGGGGATAAAATGATACAGGAAATCATCCAAAGAATGAGTGTTGTTTTCTTTCGTGATGAATAATAAATTCAAGATGTAAAAAACTGAAAGATCCAAGATACGAAATACAACACAACCGTGGTATAGTATTGGCATTCGAAAACCTAAACATTATAAAGAGTCAGGCTATTGTTTAGAAAAAGACGAAAATTACGAGTGTAGACAATAGCAATCGGTATCACAGAGCTAGGTAAAGAGAAAATTAAAAGTCAAAAGCTTTAATTACAAGAGCGCTGCAATTAATTAGGCATTAGTACGGCTTTAATACCGCGCTTGAATCGGCTGTACAGAAGAGATTTTATTGGAAACTATGATGCTAATATGCCAGAAGAAGAGAATAACACATAAATGTTGCAGTGCATGAAACATCAAGCTTTATGAGAGTGAGAGAGCCAAATTAGCCCTCCCTTTTTGTTTTGAAAGGGGAATCAATTTGAGTACAAAGCATTGATGAGCATCAATGCCCATTAAAACCAATTGGTCAATCAATACAAGGGATAAAAAAATGAGGATTACAATGCCTGAAAAGATTTTGTTCAACAATTTGCTAAAGAAAAAAAACAAAATAAAGTATGGCCATTTACTTGAAAAAAAAATTTTTAAAAACCTTTAAAGAAATATAGTTCTTGAAAGTACATGCTTCAGAAAAAGTAATCTCATAATAACTGTGGAAATATAAGATAAGAAATGAACATATTTTAAAAGGAGCAGATGCACTATGTAATGGCTCTCGGACAACTTAAAATATACATCGTCCCAGTTTGGTCGATTCAAACCACGCATTTGACGAAAAAATGTAAACGCAAAAAGCTCACGGTCAACTGAATTGCAAATGAGAGCAGGATTAAGTAGAAGACTAGCTTCAAGTCATGATCACAGCAATAGAAACTCAATGACTTGAGCTAAGGATTTGAAAGATAGATATGCAATAAAAAATATATTTCGTCAAGCGATTGGGTACATTTGAGGTGGGTGAATTCTTAGATGAGCCAAAAACCTCTATGGTCCACTCAAAATAAAGGTTTCAACCAAAACCTGCAATTTTTTAAACCTCCCTACAGAAAAGACAAATGCGCTTTAGGTTTTAGGCTCTCACAATGTACAAAACAAATAAGGCCACGGCAGGAGTGTAAACCGATCATTAAACTCAATCATTAAAGTAAAGACAAAGTAATCAATTCCCAAACAGATATTATATATAACACTAAGCGGTACTTCATATGGTATTGTCATAAATCTGTTTACTATTTTACACTGACGAAACCCATACGGCGAAATGGTTTGATGTTCATTAACTATTAGTTTACTTTGTCTTTTAATTCAGCAGCTGCTGCTGTTGCATCCTTTAGATCCAAGAGCAATAATTATTGTTCCTCGTGCTTCCTGAGAGGTCATCTTGCCCATTCTTAATTATAACTCAATCATTACATATTTTACAGACAAGGTGACACAGCGAACCTCACCAATGTAATGTGTACAGTTTTACTCTTTGCTTAAAGACATGGAACACGAACAAGAACAATTGTTGGATGAGGGAACTAGGATAAATCAGACACAATTGATCTCTGTGAGTATTATTGTAAAAAAAAAAAAATCTAAATAACTCAGAAAACTAATTCAAAATCATTCTCTAAGTGATATTCCTATTAAGAAAACTGGGATAGGATAAATATTAAGGCCTAGCCTTTTCTTCTACAATAAAATTCAGCTTATTGCTAAAGTCATGAATTATATTTTAATAAGCGCGACTTGTACCCGATCTATCCCGTTTAATCTAATTGTTAGAGTAATCAGATAAACTAACAAGTATAATTACTAGTTTCTTTGTTTCCAAGTGTCTAGGTAGACCCCAAATGGCAATTACGTAGTCATGATGGCTAGGTGCTCCCCAGAAATTTTAGACTGTGACCTGTAACCCTAGGTTGAATTTTTATAAGGAGGTGTAAATGGCTTAAATGGCTGGGCGCAATGCTTCCCAGATGATAAAATGGGGGGTGATAGGAGTTTAACTATTATTGTTGGACAAGCTTGTAAAAGCTTCTCTGAATATACACAGCTGTTAAAGAAAACAGAAGAAAAATTGTTTGAGCGCCTTGTAATAGGCCAGGGCAGCGAGCTGGTCAGCTATGCCAACCAGAGGTTGAAAGGTCTGAAGTACGCAGATTGTCTTGTGT
>BLXT01004148.1:654638-671401 GCA_019648995.1 Plakobranchus ocellatus | reverse complement strand
GGGTTGAACCCGAAAGGGTCGAATCATGTTCCTTGACATTTCAGCGAAAATTCCACGATCGATATGGCGAGCATAATATCTGACATTTTTGATGCTGCTGTAACAGAAGCGACAAATCGTGAAGACAAAGAAACGTGAGTAATGCCACTTTTTAAAATAAATACTATGAAATCTAAAGATAGGAACGATTGTAAACAATTTTGATAGTAAGGAACAATGGTTTTGCGTGCATTTTGTTCAGCGTTCTAATAATCTTGATAGACAGGAATTTTTCCGTGCGTAATTTCTTTATCTAGCATACAACCAAGTTATATTATTACACATCTTGCTCAAAATTGTAGACACATTCAATATTTATGTATTATGAAGTTGATTTGATTTGATCAATGTTTGATAAAATAGAAGAAAAGGATGTTTTCTAGATGTTAAAATAAATACATAAAAAATGCCATTCAATTAACTTTTGAAACATCTTTACTTTCGCAAATTCTCACTTTTCTTGCATCAGAAAAAAAAAAGTTATTTCGAGTCAATGAACCAATAATTATGTGATTGATGGAGCCGTGAACTGGGCCTATACAGTCGAAAAAAATTGAGGGTTTTTTTTTTTGCTTTGGAGGTTTTCTGGTGCGAAGTTTAAGACTGTTTTTCTCTCAAAGTAAGTGTACTGAGTTCAAAAATTTGTTCAAACAAAGGAATGTTTTGCAAAAGGTACAAATTACTTTTAAGAACAACTTAATCAAACCGTACAAAATAGGTCCGTAATTTGGATCAATATCCATAAAAAAAAAGTTTATTCAGTGCAAAATAGTTGCCGTAATAATCTTTAGGATTAACTCATAACTTGAGCTAGCGTTGTGAACATTAATATCTTTAAACGTACATGGTGTAGCTATCTTTGATAAAATGGAGGTTATAACAGATTACTATGTTGGAACAATATATTCACATATACGGCTCTAAAGAGACGTAAGAGAAATTCCAATTTAAAAGCATAAACTGAAATAAAAGTTTGAGCTGTCAGCTTATTGAATGACTAAGAAGGAGTCATTAAATTTTCCTCTGGAAAGCTTGCTGGCCTTTTAAAAAAATTGATATTAAATAAGAAAAAATATAATGGACTTTCACTCACCGGAATAGCTGTCTTAATAGCATCTGATTGGCTTGACGCTGAAGGAACTGCTCTTTTCATTTGTTGAGAATAATTGTCAGAGTAAAAAAAGTTATGTTTTTTGGGAAGTGTGATAGAACTTTGCACATTGGCATAACATTTTGGCTGGTTTATTGCATACAAGCGTGAATAGATTTTGACTTTCTGTCATATAACTGATTGTACAATTAAACAACCTCATTGCTCTTACTTGGATCAGATGCATTCAAAATGACTTTTACAAACGGCATCTTTAGTAATAAAAAAAGAAATAACTGTGCGATTTAAAATAACAGTAAGTAATCCGTCTTAAAGAAATAATTGTTGGAATATCCGTTTCTAAATATATATTTGTTAGAGAGTAGCCCAAATCATTCAAATCACTTTAGAGTAGCTAACCATTTCGAAGAAATAGTTTGGATAGTTGAACATATTTAATACAATAATTTATTGTCCCGACACCGGTCCAAAATGAGAAGGAAATTGCAAACTAAGCTTTCGCATGGAAAGAGATATTTTACTGCTGCGCAAAAACAATGGCGTTTTTATCTGTAGAAAACTCTAATGAAATAAAGAACCAAATAAATTAACTTCAAATACAGCTGTGCTATTGATTTTTTTTCTGGCCTCAAGTGTATGAGCAGCAATCGCCTCATTAAGGCTAGACTCTAGACCATTGCTAGAGTAGCAAACAAACCATATTAAAAAAATATCAAAATAACGTTCGGAGTAACCAACTGTATAAAAATACCCGATTGAGTAGCCAACCGTTTTAAATAACTGCTTGAATAGCCAACTATTTTGAAATAACTGTTTGAGTAGCAAACCCTTTTCGAATAACTGTTTTAGTAGACGACCTTTTTTAAATTACCGTTTGAGTAGCGAACTATTTTTAAGTAACTGTTTGAGTAGCTATTATTTTTTTTTTTCAATAGCTGTTGGTGTAGCCAATCCTATCGAAATAATATAATATTCTTAGAGCAGTCAAACCTTTTATAATGATAGTTTTAGAGAAGCCAACCTTTATTTTAACTGACTTTGAAAATAACCAACTTCATTGACGTTATTATCAGAATCGACACAAGAAGTGAAAATATTGTATGAGCTCTCTTCGTGATTGAAAAAGTCAGCAGCTATATGGAAATACTTACTAGATTATTACATATTTATTTTTACTGACTGTTTTATTAACCAAATGTATTAATTTATTGATTAAGTGTGAGCGTATGTCAACCTTGTTGAAATAATAATAAGATGTCCATTTTTTAAGAAACAACTGTGAGAATTTTCACTTTATTTAGTGGTCATTAGATAGAGATCTTAGATTAATGAAACATCAATTCTGAGAGTAGCTGCATTTATCGAAATGAGTACTAAAAAACACACTGGTTCAAATAAGTGTATTGGTAGCCAATGTTTCTGAAGTGATTATCATACTTTTGTTGTAGAATAGTGCTTTTGATGAGACCTACACGTATGCATGCAATTTAAAAAGCTATGAATTGTGTTTTAAATATCGATCCCACTGAAATACAAAGAAAACAACGGACAGTACAACTCAGATGTGCTAATGATTTTAAATCAGTGATTTTTTAAGTAATCATATTTTAAAGTTTTGATTAGGTTGAACAGATTCACCAAACCAGCTAGTTTAAATTGAAACTGAAACCAGTTCCAAATTTCGCCAATGTTTTCATAGAACACATTTTGTGACCATTCCTCAAAACCGGTATGATAGTCCTCGTGAAGCCTTAGATGTTCAGAACTGATGGATTAAATGAGGATGACACTTATACAAGCCCACAAAATTGTGAATTGCCTTTTCGTTTTGCACTTAGCATCGCAGCAGCTGACGAAATCGGACTGCCAAAAAGCTCCTGGCATGAAAAAGGAAGGACGTAACACCAACAATTGCCGCTATAAAGATGATATCGTTCTAGTGAGAGAAGATAAAAAAAATGGTGAACAGCTCGTGGTGCATTTATTATTATCAAAAGAGAAGGAAAAAATGACTTCTTATGAGGAAAAAGAAAACTGAAACAATGGTATTCTTAAAAAAAAATCTAAATCCCTCAAGCCAATATAGTTGGGAAAGAAATAGAACAAACTTAAACATTCTCTTACCATGGCACCTTTAAAAATGACAGAAGCTCGTAGAAAGAAGGAGAGAGAAGAAAATCTATTGTCCAAAAAACGTTTCAAAATTTGCCTACACGTCTCACTCGCTGCGACCTTTAATTCGTATCAAAAGTAGAGTTAACGAAATACTACATATGGTATGCTTTCCTTTATGGATGTGGAACATGATCCCCATCACAAGGAAGACGAAAATATCAGCACTTGAGATTTGCTATATCCACGTATTGTTCGCACATTTCGACTGCAACGAAAAAAGGCTAGAAAAAGCGTAACTTTAAAACAATATAGAATCATTATCTTATCCTCAAAAGAAAAACATGATACTGTTTTTAAGTAAGAAAGCACGGAATTATCGTGATGATTTTTTTTTTTAAGCGCAAAAGAGACAGATGAAATGGAAGGATAAGCTGGACAGATAACATGGCGGCCTACAGAATAACTATTAATAACTGTGAGAAATGGATGCAGAATAGACAGAGCAGTTGCTGGCTAATCCTGACTAATCCTTCAGGACTGAGAAGGAACTTCCAAAGATAGATTATCTGTTTTAGGACATTCATTGTGTAAAAACAGCACAGATCTTACAACACGCGTGTTTCTTTTGATTTCTCTAGAATAAAAATCAAATAACAGATGACCAAACCATGACCGAAGAAAGAACTGATTTATGTAACGTTTATAAGTCCATGCCATATATCATTATAAATTAATACTAATTAGCCTTAACATCGCTTAAGGTAATTTATCTTGATGTCACAGTTTTCCTAGGGTCAGGATGGTGTCAGAGACCTGTGATGAAAAGGTTAAACTCTTAATTGAAAGTCATCTTGTACACAATTAATAATAAGATGCAGTCTTGTTTATGTCAGGGTACCTATAAATTTTGGGTAGTGTCCGGGTAATTGCTAGAAACGGTCGTACTAGAACAAGTTTAGTGTTGAGCTAAAGTCATCTTCATGTCAGTATATCTCTGGGGTCAGAGTAGTGTTAGAGCATTACGTAGATGATGTCATGCAAAAAATTTCACTGATTTTATACTAATATGAGAACATTGTGAAGTGAAAGGAGGTTATACTAATATACAGTTTTGATGTAGGTAAAATCTAGAAGAAAAAGAGTCATTCAATTCGCGATCTTTTTTAAACAGCCGATGATAAAGGCATACAGAATACCCTCTTAAAATCTACCAGCACATTTTGCCCCCTGTTATTTAACCTTTAAAGATATAGGCAAAGTTTAAGAAAATACGCTAGGACACTCTTATGCGGATCTGTAAAGCTAGACTTTCCTAATTATGTTGAAATCTTCAGGTTCAGGACTTCTGCAGGCTCATCTCACCAGAGAACTCCGATACCAGAGAACGTAGCTCAGTAAGTCAATATAACAAGGTGCAAAATGAACAAAAATAATGATTGTTTAGATAGATTTAATGTTGTTATTATTCAGTGAGATGAAGAAAATAAAATATGAGCATTATGAAAGCCTTACACAACGCTCAGAGTAAAGTTATCTTGATGTAGAATTCTATCAGTGTTGAGATAATGTCAGAACATTTTGTAGAAAAGGTCGTATCAGCACATAATTAGTGTTTAGTCATCTTGGTGTCAGATCCTCTAAGGTGAAAGCAGTCTCGGGGTAATGTGTAGTGTGAAAAGTCCAGAGTGTAAAAACATAGTGTTTGAGTAGCTTATTCCAAAAACTTTATTCAGTTTTTTCCCCAAGTAATGATGAAAAATAAAGTTTCCGACAAATTTATGTGAAATGGCATAAGACCAATAATGATGATGCAGATGAAGATCATAATGAAATCCACTAAGATATGGATGTATTAATATTGCCGCCAGAGTCTGAAATTAAAGGTCCTTAAACTCCTCTCTATTCTTCTTAAGTTGCCTTGTCTGGAACAGACATTGGCGATCATGTTCCTTCTCTCAAACCTGTTCTCATTTAACCTCAAAAATTTGTTTTTGCTACCCTTACTATTGCCGATGACTTAAGACTTCCAACAAAAGTTATCCTCTGCCTACCTCTTCGGCGTTTGCCTTCAATCTTCCCAGTGATTGCTTGGTGTTCTAAATCCTTTTGTCGACAAATATGACCTAAACACTGTAAAAACCTAAAAGCGTCTCTATATTGTTGTCGTTTAAAGAATTTTAGAAAATTTCCAAAGGCGGAAACTGTACTGGTTAGGTGCGGCAAAGGTGTGCAAGATAAAAAATAGAAAGAAATTCTTAACAGGATCAGATATTGGGCATTAGTCAATCAAACAAAACATTAATGTGTGTGGTGTCGGCCTAAAATAATTAATGAATGTAAGCCCCTATTTGGACTTTTTCTCTGTGTGAGCGGTAGGAAGGGATAGAGAAGTGATTTGGAGGCAGCGGCTAGCTCTGAATTAGTTATGTCTATAAAATCACAGAATCTCGATTCCAACACTTCTCTCTTTAGCCCAAGGACTAAAGGCATATTTCGTTTCGGGAGAAACCTTAAGTGATCTGCATTTCGTTCAAATGACGATGGACGATAAAGAGACAAACATTTTTTTTTTGTTTTTTTGTTTTTTTTGTTCAAAGCTTAGACTGCAGTTAACCACAAAAATCATGGCAGTACAACATGCAAGCATTGTGACAAACCGGCGGGCAATCCATTATGAATGTGACAATATGATCATCGTCAATACACGATTAAGAAGCCTCCTGTTATATGGGGATATTAATATAGTGCTGAGGAAAAGCTCACATATAAAAAATGGAAACAGAAGTATAAATAGGATTAATTAAATGTAACTAGGTGGTCAACAGGCCTGTTCGATCCCATTCTGAGCTATCTTGCTAGTGATAATAGTTACATTAATAAGAAAAATGATTATTAAGATGACGATGTGCAGGAGGAGGAAAAACAGGAGCGTAATATTATGATGATTTGAACAATTGATGATAATATCAATTTAAGTCATGCAAAAGTTATTAAAAATATTAATAACTAAAGTGCCAACAGTGATAAAATGAAAATGGCAATAAGATAATATCTATCGCTTAAAGAAAAATAATAATATTACTGTATTGCTATTATGGCCTAAACATTTTTTTTATGCCTGTCATTGCAGTGGGCCCATAAGGAAGACCAGGTAAGTTGATGTTTGGTCAGATCATGGTCAACCCATTGTAAAGGATTAACGCATGCTCTGATACTCAGTATTTTTATGTTTTTAAGGGATTAGAAAAGGTTGGCAAATAATTTTGAATGCTTAGAAGGAAATACGGATTGTGCGGATTGAAGGGGAAAAACAGGAGAGAAGGAAGCGTATAACCCAGGGTCATAGGACCTGTTTTATTTCAAAGAAATCGTTAGATACGATTGAACAAAACCAATGAAATAAGAGAGAAAAAGAATAGGCTAGAGCTAAAAAAAGTAAGTTGAAAAGGCTTACCCATCCCAATTGCTCACACCATACTTTCGAAAGAGAACCGCGCGTTCGGTGGAAGCCAATTCCTTGCGTTAGTTGGCACGATAGCAGAGAAAGCGCAGGAAAAACCCTGAGACGTTCTGCTTCGAATCGCTCAGTATAAGGCCCTAGATATGACTAGTAACAGACAGGATGTCCACTTGTTTTAGATTTGAATTACGAAATCATATTAAAATGGACCTAGAGAGAGAGAGAGAGAGAGAGAGAGAGAGAGAGAGAGAGAGAGAGAGAGAGAGAGAGAGAGAAGGTTTAGTACAAATAATCCAAATGTCGACATGAGATGCCTTTTCAGACATTTAGATCCAAGGGGAACCCTAGAATCTAAATCGTGCGGGCCGCATGAAATGAATGGAATACCGAGTCATTCCCTTATCTATAGTTTATAAGTATATTTGTGTACTTTGAATTCATTTTTCGTAAAACTCTTGAACGATTTTGGTAATGAATTCCTGCTAGTTAAGATCTAGATTCTCGTGGGTCTAAAAGCTATAATAAGCCTTGAATATAAATCTGCAGGCCTAATCAGGCCTATCTAGCTCTAGACAAAGACGTCTTGATTTAGATACCTAAGCTAGAATCTATACTTTCGCTTCAAATGTAGCCCTGAATGAAAGCCATGGATTGGTATGTCATTTTGGCCTCATTGTAACAATTATAAACCGGAAATATAGGTCTATACATTTGAAAGTTGGCAGCATGGCTGATCGTAAAATTCTGACCTATATTTTGAAGAAACAATATGAAAATGAAAAAGTAGAGGGAGGTACAATTTCGACCTCCAGACATAATCAGTGCACCTTTCCGCCACAGCTTATCTTTCATACAAAATTTAAAGTCATTCTGCTCCGTAGTTCAGGAGTTTCACATGATATAAATCCAAAGTACACAAATATATATATATATATATATATATATATATATATATATATATATATATATATATATACATATAGTAAAGATGGTGCAAAGCAATTAATAAAGGACGTTTATGCATCTATGATTAATTTTACGAGTAGAAAGCGAGACAGGCCGACAAAAAAGCATTTTTATTTAGTTTTAGATGTGCAAATTAACCTTAGGAAGAAGCTTCAATGGCATTTCTAAGCTTGTCAAACAGTGCTTGTAAATGGTTAAAAAAAAAGATTAATGGTTGCTTTTAGAGTACGAAGTAACTTGGTGAAAGCATCTGATTTAAAAATTAGTTATTATTTTAGAATAAATATTAATTTTGTAAAACAATCATGTTTTATGATGGTAAAACGATAATTTAGCAGTACATAGCATTGTAAGTAAAATTATCTAAATGAAATAGCATGTAAAATCAGTTACGACTGACTTGGAATTATAAAGTCAAATTTTTATGTGATTTTAAATAAGAATTGTATCATTATGCCTAGGAAGAAATTAGATATGGCACTCCCCCCCCCCTCAATAACACATAATACCTACTCTTTGTACCTAATAACTTGAAATGAGATAATGTGGACCGGCTTGAAAAACTAACCCAAAAAAATTAAAAGCAAAGCAATCTTGAAAACAAATGGATTAGAATTGTAATCTAACTCTTGAAAATCCTCGAATGTGTCATTCGTTGCAGAAACAAGAATCCTAGAATTCTGTCAGTAACACTGGCTGTCGTACACTTTTTTTTTCCTTTTTTTTTACAGTAAAAAGTCTTCAATTATCGAAGGACTCAGCAAACAGAAAAGAAAGTGAGCACCAGCAAAAAGTATCATAAATTTTCTTTTGACTTAATTTCAGCTCTGGAAAAATAATTAATCTGCAATTTTATCTCTCTTTTGATTTTATTTAATGGTATCAGTTGTATATCTGTTTTCATCTCCGACAATTTTAGGTTACAACCATCTATAGTTTATCGACCAATCTAAGTGTCTACAGTTCTAATTCTTTCTATAAATGTGTCTCTTTCTCTTTCTTGTCCTTTCCATTTGATCCTATTTGTCTGTACTTCAACAAGCTGGCTGTCTCTATTCACACTATAGTCAATTTAAACGGATATTTTTATTTCTGTCTGTTTATCTATCCTCCTGACTTTCTTACTATGAAAAAGTAAGGCGAAATTTAAATGTCACACTGCTGCTCAATGTGTGTAAAGCGCACAAATTAGACACAATATCCAAGATTCGTAAAACCAATGATAAGGCGAGGCACTTGGTTTTCATTGATTTTATCGTTGTGCCTCTTGAAGTAAGGTACAAAGTAAATTTGGTTCTCTTGAGATAGCGTGAGTTTTAATTTTAGGCTAGTACGAATGGTCTGTCTTTAAAAAAGGGTTTCTCCACAAGTTTGTGAAGGGAAAATTATCGAGTTTGGAGAGATGGATCAATCATCATAACTATTGGCTAATTAAAATGGTGACCTCGTTCATCCAGGCAATTCTCCGCCGAAGCCAAAAACTGTGAGAGGCAGTAAGAGTTATAGTTATGAAAAACTTCTCTAAAAACGTGTTTTTTCATCTTATAGGAGTTTTAAAGGTCACAGGTATCATCCAACCCAAATCGAGGCGTGGGGTTGTGGTGCTGTTGTGTTAAACTGTATCTTGTAGTTTTATGAGCGTGGATGTTTTAGTACCAGATAGTTTGTGTGCGCAGTTACGTTATCAAGATATAAGAAAAAAAAAAATAAAAGGCGCTTGTTTCAATTAATCTACATTTTTCATAAACCTCGTAACCAGTAGTTTTTCTCAACAAAAAAAATCAAAGTTACAGTAAGCATCGTGGCATTTGGGCCAATTTGATCAGGCCATCACAAGATGAAGGCTTTAACAACATGGGCATGGCCTTTATTGATCCTCACTTATTACAACCCTTCCTTGGGCAATATACATAGATGTCTCTTTGTGAAGCAGTTTGCCTTGTCGGTTGTGCCAAGCATATGAAGCGATTTTCCTGAATCTACGATACCGGATACCCTGACCCTTGGAATCAACGGTGATGCTAATTCAAGAAGGGAATTGTGTAAAATCCCGAAGCCACCGATTTATTCCATCTCAAAGGCGCTGTTTTGGGAGCGGCAGAGCATACTTTTGATTGGCTGCTGGAAAAAAAGTGACATAAAGAACCTTCTAACCGGAACCGCCTCCATAATATACATGTTCATACCTATCGTGATATCAGACAAAAAATCTTCGTGTCATGTAAGTTTCATGCCAGAAAGGAAAACTGCTACGGAAGCTAAGTATGTTAGCTACGGTATTCGAAATAGAGGCTCCAAATGAGAATCGCAGGAATCGGAATGCAGTCTTAAAAAATTAAACAATTTTGTGATTGCCGTTGCATTTGAAAGCTATTTGCACAGGGGACAAAAGTAGGCCTGCTTGGTCGATGACGGTGGGCAAAAATGCTCGAGATAATGTGGAGAAACTAAATATTTATAGATCCTTAACCAAACACATGGAGGGGTTACTACATAGTGTTGCAGGCAGCGCCGCGAGGTCATCAGTGGGCCTGAAATTAAAATTGTATAATTATTTTTTTTTTTAGCTTTTGAATAAACATTTTAAAAATCGGGAAAAACTTGCAGTAGTTTTTTTTTTAAGGGAATTAAGTTGTGTGGTTTAGAAAACCTGTTGAGTTTGAACTCGAAATTAGAATCAGATGAGGGTTTACAAATCAATTATTGTTTATCTGCCTTTAAAAATAAATTGGGTTTTTCAGACGTGTGTCAGAGGTAGAAAGATACTCATGTGAGAGCAAGGCAACCCACAAAGTTTCCTTTCGAACTTTGGCGACCTTTTGAACGTTTATCCAATCTGTTGTGTGTATTCTCAGTTGAGAGCCTCATCTTAAATCCATAGAAGTAGTCTTCGAGAATTACTTTAATATCCTCAGGAATATGATACACTCCTAGAGCTTGCTCGATCATTTAGGAGTGCATAGCCGTATGCGTTAGCAAGGTCCAACCAGACAACATCCAGATTGAGTTGTTTTTTTTTTAATTTAGCTCTTTGAATGGCTTCCCAAATCATCGTGGCGTAAAGAGCCCGAAACTCCTGGAAAACCCTTTTTCTGCACGAAACATTTACATAGGCATTCTCGGTGAGATATTTTGTCAGGCGTGATGCCATGACTGAGAAGATGATTTCTTTTTCTACATTGAGCAGTGACACTGGTCGGAACTAATTAAATTCAGCTGAGTTCTGCTCTTTGGGAATGTAAAAGTCTTCAGCTGTCATCTTTAGAGCTAGTATGATAAAGGCGCATTGCGCATTGAATTACTTTATCTCAAATATTTTCGAAATCATTATAAAAAAAAAAAACTTGCTTTTGAATAGATCTTGTATATGTTAGTAATTTAAATATCCCGGTAGCAAAAATTACATTTCAATTCGAATTCGTGTGACATTTCATCTTTCGATTTTCATGTTTTATGGGAACTTTTTGCTTGCCTGGCTGTCTGTTTTCTTATCTGTCCACATCTCTGTGTGTCTGTTTGCCTGTATGTCTCTCTCTGTTTTTCTCTTTCTCGCTATCTCTCACTCTCCTTCACTCACACTCTGCCTCTTTCGCTTCTTCTATCTCACCCCTAGCCACACTCTCTATCCCCCCCCCCTTCCCCCTTTCTCTCTTTCTCTCTCTCCCTGACTAGCTGACTCTCTCTTCCTCTTTTTGACGTCATTGCCTCATTCTCTCCCCCTCTCTCCCTCTCTCATATCCTACCCCCCTCTCTCTTTCTCTTTCTCCCTTTCTCTCTTTCTCTTTCTCTCTCTCTCTTTCTCTCTCTCTCTCTCTCTCTCTCTCTCTCTCTCTCTCTTTCTTTCTCTCTCTCTTGTTGTTCTCTTTCCGTAGGTTTCTTTCATAAATAAAATACTGGTAACAAATTTCAGGATGAAGGTTGTGATTTTCATTTTTTTTAAAACATTTTATTACAGACAAAAATCTAAAGTAGCCTCAACAAAAGAAGACGAAGAAGAAGAAGAAGAAAAAGAAGCAACATCAGACCAAGAGTCAAAACAGTGAGCGACAATTTTCAAATATGTCTATATTTTCGTCTTCCAAAGGAACTTGCCTTCGTCTTCAAAATTTTAATTGAAAAAAGATGAATTGAATAGAAATTCAATCCTAAAAGAAAGCTTGCCCTATACATTTGATCCGTTATTCCTTTTTCTTACTTATTTATCCATGTATGTAGGCTATCTATCGTTCTTGGTGTATCGATTTTTTACTCAAACCAATTTATCTCCCTCTTACATCTGTATGTTTGTTTTTGTATCTGTCTACCTAACACCAACCGATTGATAGATCTTGATAGCTGTCTTTACATTCATCGATCTACCTGTCTATATGTCTGTACGGTTCGCATACTTAAGTTGCATGTATGTCTGTTTATGCAAATCTATCCATCCTCTTCATCAATCTTCTCATTCTCCTTGGCAATATTTGTCTTTGGCTGCAAGTCTTTTTCTCTGTCTTTGTCCCCATAATTCCTGTGCATTAGGAGAAAAAGTTTGCCTCAATCTGTCAGAGAAAGAAGAATGAATTGTTCTGTTCTCTGTACATGGCAAGAGTAGGTATACTTCATATGAATAGGCTACTATTTTTTTTAATCGAAAAGTCTCGATACTAGACTACACCAATGATATAAGAAAAGAATCATAAGCTTGCCATTCTCGACTCTGAAATGGATAATAATGTACATCAGATACACTGACCTGAAAAGGACTATTGAAATTATGTCGATATATGAGACTTTCAATACATGAAAATAAAACTTATTATCCACTCCCCCCCCCCCCCCCCCCCCCCCCCCGTAAAAAAAAAAACATTCACTTTTATCATAAGACATGTCCAAGAAAAGTTTTTTTTTTTCTTTTTCGAATACGTGTTGAATGGAAGAATCAAGTGGAAAGTCTGCAGGCAATGATTCATAAAACCCGTTTTGAAAGTACACTGAAGTATATCGAGGTTATCACAAAAATTCGATAAAAAGAGAAGGTTAAGAACAGCATTATCAATACAGCAATAATGTTTTTTATCAAAATGGAAAGAAAGATTTTGGACATGGTATTCAATTTTGCAGGATATCGATATATCTTTATAAGCGGAGTGTACTGTAGCTTTACTGTATTCAGTATTTTGTATTACATTTTGCTCGCTTTTGCATTCTTTGGCAAACGGTTTTATCCACAGGCCTTATCAGTAGCTTTTCTCTTGAATAATTAAAAAAGAGTCAGATGTCTAAAGAATGCATCTCAACAACGCTAATAAAATGTTCAGTATTTACATGTTGCTAATGTGAAAGCCACCAGCGTTATCAAAATGTAAATAACTTCTTCACTTGAAGTGCTTTTGAATTGTATCCGTTCTATTGAAATTATTTTATTTTGCAAGAATGAACTCGTACTTTTCCTTCTCCACCCCTCCCTTTTCCAGGCGCTCTATCCTGTGCTGGTGATCATAGTCCTTCTTGCTTCACAGGAGACTCGCAAGATCTCTTTCCACCAAATATTTGCTGTCTTTGCAAGCAGCCTAATGTAATACTTCTTTTTTTAAAATAAATCGCCCGATAAAACGACATATTTTAGGTAAATATTATTAATTTCTTATATAATATGTTTGTATATTGTTTTTCCTATTATTGTTAGCATAATTTGACATTCAGGATAACTGTTAAGCTTTTCTTCTTTTTAACTTGAGATGAAGTGGCACGACATACAATGAAAAATATATATTTACATAACCACCAATTTTTATGAAAAAAAAATTGTTTGGGTTTAAAAAAGAACAAAAAAGCATATATCAGTTTTAAATCTTCCTAGCACACAAACATTCGAATGAAAATAAACATTCGAATAAAAATAAAACTCTCGACATCTGTGCAAGCTTAATATTGGTTATAGGAAATGTTTTTCAGGGCAAGTTCTGGGCAAAAAGAGAGAACTATTGTATTTAAAATCAGAATTCAAGGTTACGAAAATGGCACGTTTTTTTTTGTTTTTTTTTTTTTTAACAAATAAATAAAAGATTTGCATATGGTAAATGCATGAAGTAAGAGCATAACAAGAAGTAAGTGCCTACAATAATAATACCACAAGCGGTAAAGGCATGGAATAATGACATCACAAGCGGTAGATATGTTAAGACATAACATCTCAGGCAGTAGAATCAGAAAGTCATACTATCAAAGGCGGTAGATGCCTGAAGAAGTAAATACCATAGGATGCATAAAGTCATAATATTACAGGCGTTTGATGCGTAAAGTCATAACATCACAGGCGGTGATGCAGGATCCCAAGGGGTAGATGTGCGAAGATATAACGTGGAAATCGTCAAAATTAGAACCGAACATCACTGCCTTCAAACAAAACACGAGCAAGCTATTCCTTAAAAAAGGGCGTTTCCCTGTTTAAAAAAAGGGAAAATATAAAGTTAGAGAAAAACAGTGCACTTTTGTATATCGTCACGCTTATTCCACTTTTGCCCAGGTAGTTTTTGGTAGTTTTGCGAAAAACTGGGAAACTTCTGTTTGTTGGCTCTCTTATTATGGTCCTAATGGATTTCGACTGATAGCGGTTGGCCTTCTCGCCGCCATCTTGAAATTTTACACAACCGTTCAGATACCATCTTGAAAATTTGCACAAACGTGTTTGCTACGAAAAAACTATTAACAAGCCAATAAAATGCAGGCTAAGGATACTAATAAGGACCTCGATAAACCGTTCACATATTCACCTGATGAATAGGAGATTAGATCGAAAAATCAATCCTTATTCCAACTGTACCGACAAATGGCAACAGGTAAACCTAGAAAGGCGCAGCATTTCTCTATAATAAAACGATATAAAATTGGTCCAATTTGTGATTTTCATCGTTGAAGTAGACAATTTAAACAATCAGGTGTACATAAATGTTTAGACTACTTAGTATTAGCAGTGAAGATTTTCAAGGGAAAATTCCTTCGATGCTTCTGGTGTAGCACTGATTGCCAAAGTAAACAATTTCAGTACACAAACCTAGGCTTCACTAGGAGTTTAAAAGCATTTGGTCAATTTACAACAAGAACAACAAAAATGTCAAGGTCTAGAAATCTATGATATTTCAAGCTAAATTCTGGTTTCATGAATTTCGCGTAGACCTATTTCAGTACCCTCAGATCTAGATCTAGTATTGACCAAGCCTCTTACTGTTTGAGCCCCAGGCAGTTAAACCATACAGTCTTTAGAGATCCTTGGCCTTAGTGTGGTCTGGTCTTTGAAAGTTTAGACTTGGGTCAAGCAATGAACGGGATATATAAATATATATATTATTATATTTTCAGAACGGTAATATTCCTCCTTGTGAGCACACACTTTTCTTTAGGAGAATGATAAAGGTGCTCTAAGACCGAGTGCTATTCTAGCCCCTCGCCCAGAATAATACCCCCCCCCCACACACACACACACACACGCACACACAAACCTTTTTAATTTTTTTTTTTTTTTTAATTTTGTGCAGTAGAACTTTCTGTGTAATTTGGCATTATTACAAGTAAAATTTGATAGTTTTTTTTTACTAGCAAAGCATACATTATTATCTTTAACGTTTGATTTTTTTCATAAAAACTTTTTGTCATCTCTTCTTTATAACTATATTTGCTCATGTTTATCATAATTATTTGTACATTTTTGGAAGGGGGGGGGGGACATTATATCGATGGTTTATAGTGCTAGCATAAAAGGTTAGAGCCTTTAAAATGAGATATATATAAATTCTCCATCTAATTTCGGAACTTTTGATATATTTAATAAGCTTATCTTTGAACATCACGTTCGATTGCATGAGATGCGAAGATTTTTTTGTTGTTGTTGTTTGTAAGGCAAGTTATTTCCCTTGATGAAAAGGTTCGATCGGACACAAGTTATGTCTCGACCCCAATTTTGTGTAGGTAAAACCTTAAGGTGGCGGGAATGCTGAGATGCTTATAGTGTAAACCATGATCTATACAAACGATGGGTCGAGTTTTCTATGAACGATCAGACCTAGAAGCAACAGAGATATCTACTTGCCCGAAAATACTCCATGTAAGCCGGTTCGGAGGATCTTGATTTGTACCTTAGAAATATGAAGATTTTTAAATTTTTTTAAAAAATTTGTGTGGCCATTTATTTTCCTGGATTTCTCTGTTCTTATTCAGGCCATAAATGAATCGCATTCGAGATTTTTCCAGAATTTGCATATTGAATGTAAAAGTGAGAGGACTGAATAAATTATGAAAAGATCGGCATTTTTTGCAGTTTTTCCGTCTTTGTGTCTATCAAATTTTTATGTTTTGCCATTTCAGCTCTCGTTTCAAATAACATTTTAAAAGCCACTTTTGGAAGAAAATTTAAACCTTTATTTTTACATTATTTAAAATCTCCATCAAACCATTGTTTCATAAGTATAACATTTACAGATAGTAATATATTGAGATCAGCATATAATTTTGTGATAAATGCACAAAAAATAAAGAGGAATAAAAATTATAAAAGCTTCAGAAGTTTTGTAGTGTCAAATGTGAGTTTTTAATTAAAACCATCAATAGAAAAATCAAATGGATCTTTTTAATGGATGCTCTCAGTTTTTCCATAGGTCAGAAATCTCGCCTTAATTTGTGTGTGTGTGCGTGCGAGAAAGGGCGGGGGGAGGCAGTTCCGGAATAAGCGTGGCAATATCATAATCCAATCGCAAAGAATTCAAAGCACTACCTAGTTTATATAACAAACCAATATATTTACTTTCTCCGAGTGGTCTATGACCATTCTAATGTTTCACAAAAATAGTTGTGAATTAAACGCCTTTTCATTTGTGTAAAGTAAAGGTTTAGGTAGTACAAAAAAAATAAATGTTCGCGATATACTGGAGAAAATGAATCTATTAATAGATCCCCAAACAGGAAAGTGTTTATTTAAGCAAGCTGATTGGTTACTTGTGGTCTAAATATGACAAATTAAAAAGCGCGCAGTCGGTATGGGGTGGTAAACTTTGTATCAAAAAATAATAATTAATACTAATCTTAATTTTTTTTTTT
>BLXT01004148.1:630397-642149 GCA_019648995.1 Plakobranchus ocellatus | reverse complement strand
CAAAATGACTAAATTTTCTGGTTCTTTTTTCCACATTCAAAAGCAAAAATGTTGAATTTTTTATTCACCCCCTCCCTTCGCCTGTGGTCTGATAAGAAAGCACTACTAGACCTCTAGATCTATAAAAGGCCGATCGAAACTCTTTTGGTTTGATCAATTTAGATAAACTTTTTTTTTTGTCATACGAAAACCTAACGAATGTACGAATTATCACGTGATTTGTATGTTGATCAACATGGCGAACCAGGAAAATTTTCACAACTTATGTCAACAGTAGTGTATTTTTAGACCTTGAACCTAATCTAGGTTGGTATATAATGACGCATGTTTCTTACATCTTCAGCTGCAGTAGATACATCTAGATCTATACTTCGACGGATTTTGGAAGTGTCAAGGATTTATAGTATTGGGATCACTTGATATGTTACAGGCTAAGAAATATTTAGATCGAGATCTAAATCTAGATTCTAGATCTAAATCAAAATTAGATCTAGAGCTAGATCTCTCTCTCTCTCTCTCTCTATATATATATATATATATATATATAATTATATATCATATATATCCTCATAACCCTCATATAGCCTAGTAATAGGCCTAATCTATTTATTATACTATAGTGGTTAATGCAAAAGAATGTGGATCCCATCTGCTTTCGATTATAATGATGACGAAGTAGGCCTAAAGGCAATTTTAATCAATTTAACTGTTGACAATTTGTACGGACATCCGAATGTGCACTCAAGAAAAGTTACAAGCTTAAAAATATTATGGCCGACGACCTCATTTTCCCAAATGCTTTGATTTATAATTATAGAGTGTTACCTTATTTTCCCAAACTTTTTTTCTTTTTAATAAAAGAAAGAGAGAGAAGAAGTTCAGTAAGAAAGATCAATTGTTGAGCTGAGTGGGTCAAGAGCGATAGGCCTACAGATAGATTGAGATAATATGGACAGTTTTAATATTGTCTAGTAAAAACAGACACCGACTAGCAAGGAAAGGAACAAGAAAAAAAAAACAGATAAGGACACAAGATAGTTTATTGGTTGTATATGGTGGCAGTAAAAACACATGGAAAATTTATGGAAAAGGGACCCGTGCTTGGCCTATGATCTCCTGATTTCGTCTGTAACTTGTGAAGGCAGAATAAGAATGTCAACACTGGCATGATACTCGTACTCATACTCATACTCAGCTGATGAGGTTAGATTTAGGAGCATGAGCCCCCTTAAACAATGCCGGATCCCAGGGGTGTAGGGGTTCCATGGGTTCAGGAACCCCTGCCAGGCTGCAAAGGTTGTATATCTGTGCATGTTGATTATGTGCTGTTTTAATGCCAGAGACATTTTATAAAAGTAGCCTACAATATGATAAAGGTGCCCAAGTTATTATCACTAATATTGATATTTAGATCAGATCAAAATTGAAAAATCAACGTATAGATACAAGGAGTATTTTTAGACTAGATTTCATTCATGACCTTAGTCTAGAATCCAATATACATCTAAAAATCAGTGCCCTGACACGTCACAGATTTTCTTCCAGTGTTAATGTGTTAGTATGGGCCTTATAAAAGCACATAAATCTTGTTTGTTTAAAATAAATTAAGTTAGACAGTGTTCCTCTCTCGCAGTACGGATTTTTACCATTTTCTACCGTATAGTAAGTGGAGAGCATCCTAAAGAAAATTAATGCTGGGATGACTTTACAAGTAGGAATGGCCTGTATTTAGGTTTATGTGGCATTAAATCCAGTGCATTGAGCAATACAACATACTGGGTATTAAAAAAGTCTAAATAAAAGTGTTGGGTTATAAATTTGGTTTCTGTCTTTTGCTGAGATAAAAAGAAAACAGTAAAGAAGACTTCCGTGGGTAAGTGAAAAACCTCAAACATAAATTACAGCAATATGGGTATTCTGACTTAGAAGTCTTTTGAGCTCTCAAAAACTGGCCTAGCAGCAAAGGTTTTCTCAATTTTCGATACATAGTGACGTTGATTCTAATGCCCTGGACAATCTGTATCTATTTTTTCATCATTAATTAAAAGTTTAGCATATTCACTTCTTTTACATTTTTTTCCGTTACTGAAAAATATGTTTAAAGACAAGCCTTTCCTTGTTCATTTCCTTTTTTTTTTTAACTAGTTACTCCACAAGAACAGTCTCAGAGTAAAAAGTAACCAGTAAATACATATAAAATAATGTTTTTGTTATATTGCTGATCCATTAATGGTCATTTAGTAATTCACATATATACATTAATTTCTGGCACTAAATTTATTTGATGCCTGCCATGTGATTGTCTAATGCTATACAAGAGTAACTTTTTATTATTTTGATTTCTTTTTACTTGTTATAATCTTTTTACAGTGTCAATGGAATTTTAAATCATGAGTTCAAAAAGAGGAATGCTTTTAATTCAAGACTGCAAAGTAGCCTGTAGTTGAAAGTAAGACATGTCTGTGTGGAAACGTCTTCAAAGAGTTGGAAAATCAGCTTCCAAGTTTCAGTTCACTGCATCATATCAAGAGCTGGCAGTTGAATGTTCTAAGAAATGGTAAGGCTGCACATTTTGGAGATTTCAATTTTACTTTAAAGTAAATTCATCTTTCAAGTCTGTCATTTGCCTCTCAGTATCGCTTTTTTAAAGGAAAAACTTAATCCAGATTAGACACAACCCGTTATCTAATTAAAGAAAAAAAGAATAGAGTTTAATGATGAAAAAACTGTCCTTTTTTTATGCACAGCCTTTGCATTTGCTTTGTCTCATTTTATCTTGCAATCCCTCAACTAGAGCTATTTCAATACAAACCAAAAGGAATGCAAAAATTTATGATCTCATAGGCATTGCTCTCTCTGCGCCTGAAGTTGTTGGGGTGGAAGACTTGCTCGTAGTTGAGACTGCACTCAGGAAAAAGAAGATTTTACAGTTTATTTTTTCCCTCTCTTAATCTTTCTATCCTATTTGAAAGCTCAAAATAAATATGTATCTGCTCTCAATTATCACCAGTGCAAAGTTTTATGAATGTGATTTCAGACTATTTAATTGATTTAAAGTATTAAAATTGTGGCATCGATTGATTTGGATTAATTTCTAGACATATTTTTATGAGTGCAGTGAAAGGGCAATGAACATAAAATATAACTAGATATGCTTTCAAATTATAACTGTTCTATATTTTTAGGTCTCAGCTGAAATTGTTGATTAACCTTTTGAGGCCTGAGCCCCGAGAGCTTAAAACTCCTGCACCCTGGCCTCCCCAGCATTATTTCTATGATCTCAGAACATGGTATATCATTGCCTATAACTTTGTAGTGAAAGTCAGTAAGAGAAATCAACTGCCTCTGTTGTTTCAGCAGTAATGTTTCTTGGGCCACAACCTGAATCATCAAATATTGACTGATTTAGCTGAAATTGGTTATTACCCTCCAATTTTTGTGTCCCCAGACACACAAGGGACACGCCCACCTTGAGCTGTTTCTAGATCTCTAGGTCTAGGCCTATCTAGATCTACATTATCATCTGAGTCTAGAGATTATTATCGGAAATAGATTCTATGTTACTATCAGGGTAGTCCCCATCATTTTCACAGTCTAATGAAGAAAAATCCTTGAATTAGCTGTAAACAATGTCTCTCCTCTATGTTTTACCCCAGATGGCCGTGGCTGTCCACCATCACTTTCCATGATAAAATGTCCACGTATTACACAAAGATACACTCACATGAAATCCATGCCTGTTGGTTTGCAACCATTTTGAATGTTAGTAAACGTGAAAATGCTAGGGTGTCTCCTGATTGGCTATAATTCTAAATAAACCGAGAGGAGTTCATACTCACAGGTAAACTGATGGCTAGGTGTGGAAGCCAATTTTTTTGCCCCTTGTATACCTGTGGACAGGGCTCAAAAGGTTAAAGGTTTTACTGAAAGAAATGATGAAGTTTTCTCTTTTTTCTTTTTAAATTTTTATAACCCCGCAAATTTATCAAAAGCATATCAATAAAACTGATTTGGAAACAAGTACATATATTTATTTACAAAATGTAGGAGATGATGGTAAACTGCATTCCTTTTCTTTTTTATTCTGTTTTTTTGCATCAACAGGCAACCTACAAAACTTTGTGTAGTTTGGACACGAAGAAACCGGCGTCGATCAACCCAGGTATCATTTTTCAGCTTTAATCTTTTCTTTTATAATTTTGACAAGGTTAAATAAAACCAACTACATGAAATGTTTGAATGGTGCATTTGACATCAACTTTACCTTTTCATTTGCAAAAAAGAAAAAAGAATTCTCAATAAAAAATAATATAATGGTAAAATACGCAATTCTAAAAGGAAGAAATATTTTATCAGAATGATAACACCACTTGCCAATCACAGTTGACAGCAATATTATGGCAAATTTAACCATTATTACAATTATCTAGTTATGACAAGGGTAAAATAGATAATGAAGTCAAGCTGATATTAGCAATAAATAAATACGACAAAGTAAATGAATGTATTTGCAATCTGTAAGTACCTTATGCAAATTTTATGGTGGATACTCCCTTGTGTGTTATTTGTCACTAGTTATATATTTTGATTTTTTTTTTTTAAGTTGAAACCCTAATATCTTGGCAACAAATTACTCTATCTGTATGCAATTTCCATCCATGCAAGGCTTAAATACAGTCTCTATATTTATCAGTTATTTGAAATGTTCCAATGGACTTTCTACTCAGTTGGACTAGTTTCATGGAAATAAAATTTTGAAAGTTAAATCATAAGTTTTATGCTTATTCTGCTGTATTTGTTACATAAGATGTTATTTTTACTTAAAATTTTCAGCCTTACAAATGGGAGCCAACAATTAGGAATCCTTACCTGGGGCTGATCACGTGGACAGTGCCAGAAAATATTGAGATAACAGTGACTCTATTCAGGGACTCTAGACAGCATGAATATGAGGACAAGGAGTGGATCTTTACTGTAGAAGATGTGAGTTACAGGAAATTCGTTGGGTACAAAATGTTTAAGTCTAGATGTGGACGAAATGAGAAAGAAATACAAGCTTCTTTGTAATATGTATACAAAGTCAAATGCACATCTTAGATTTACTGATTTCATCCATTGCCTACTTATAAATTAAAAGGCAGAATTGCAGAGAAAGCATTTAAAAATGGTGGTATAGAGTTTTGAAGTGTAACTATCACATTCATCATCTACTCTTTTTATCCTAAACCATGTAATCCAAGTCTTCTAAGTCAAACGCTGACATACATTTCAATCTCTTTCTGTTTGGCATTGATTTTATGTTTCTTAATTTTTATTTGACTGAGATATTCAATTTTTTTAAATCTTGTAGTGTATATTTTCGAGGGGCACTTAAGTTTCATTAGATAATCATAATTTTTTTATTCATTTCAATGATCCAAGTTTAAGTAGCATTTCTATATAACATCTCATCTCTCTCATTGATTCTGTTTTCATCTGATTTAGTGACTATTCATCTTTCACACCCATATACAGACATGCCTACTGTTCCGGAAATTCGGGATTAGTTCTGAAATTCCACCTGAAAATGGCCTGCGTTCCGGAAATCCGGAATTTTGCTGATTTGTGATTGGTCGTACTTTCTGAAATAAACCTAGTCAAGGTTTAGCGGGGCTTCTCTGCATAAATAATGCGAGAGTATTAGGGGACGTAGAGAAAAAAAAACATTTAATGGTGCTAACACTTCAAAGAACTTTTCAGACAAACTTATTACATGCAAGGGCAAGGCGCTCTTGGCTAGACCTTTTTTCATTTAAAAAAAAAAAAAAACAACAACAAAAAAAAACTCACTGTCACCGAGCATGCATCTTGCAGACTGAAGAGGGGTTGGGGCGGTGTGGGGCAAACCTATCAATGCTGTGTGTTTAGGAACACCATTATTAGGCTTACCATCACTAGCTGTTGGCGCATTGATGGTTGGTTGTTCGCACTGTGACATCACTCACCTGGACTGGGTTTTTGTTTCAACCGACATATCTCTGAAAGGAAAGCAAATGCAAAAATTGTGACGGCAAATTTGAAATCAACGACCTCTATTCAAGACTGTTATCGTGGCAGAATTTCAATTTTAATAGAAATAAACAATGTTGGGATACTTTTTTTCCGTTTTGAATCTGTCAGTTGTAAGTCAATAATTTGGTTCAACTTAATTGTAATATAGACTTTGAGACTATCTATACGCTCAGTCTTATAATTCTAGTGAAGTTATTTCTAGCGTTTTGCACGTGCTGATATAAACCCAGCATTGAACTTCTAGGCTCTGCATGAGACTGTCTGATTGACGCTAGGCTCTTGCCATTGCCAGTCCTATAATAATTATGAACTGCAGATTTAGAACTTGCATTATACACACAGGCCTGCAAATATTTGATGAGTCTATGTCTCTTCAAAGTGACCAAAAGGAAATTGCTCTACACGGAAGGTCCAGTTGGTAAAAGACAACAGCATTGTATTCGAAAAAAATGCATTGAGGCATTCTGCTTTTAAGTGATAGAATAGCGAATTGTTTAATGGAATTTTCTATTGGAGAAAAGTTAATAAAAATTGATTTCAAATGATAACATTGAAATCTGTGACCCAAAATTAAATAAGTCTTTGCAGTGCAAGTAGAATGAAAGTTTTACGCAGCAATTTTCTTTTCATAATGACGTTAATTGAAGCCGATTTGCTCAACATTAAGGTCAACACATTGGAATGTATGCACGGAGGCTATAAATGCTAAGCACGTTGGTTTAGTGTTTGTGTCAATTTAGACATGAACTGATATCCTCTACCCCGTCCTAAAGGTATACCTCTATACTTTAATTCGAACTTGTTTAAATTGAGTGCTTTATTTTTTTGTTTAATCAGCATCAGTTCTTGTCATGTTTAGGTTTGTTCTGCATTATTTATAAAATTTCCTGAAAATTTACCCTTGATATTCCTCAAAAATTTTTTAAAGGGTAGGCATGTCTGCATAAATAGGTGCTGGAAATAAACTTGCCTTCACCACTCTTAAGTTTTGTGTGATTGGATTTACTTTTCCATGTCATGGGTGTAGATGTATATTATTGTAACATCAATTAACTGCAGTTGCAATAATTTGCCTCTTGACCTGTGATATGGGCTTTCGAGTTCAGAACATTATATATATATACTTCAATCATTTATAATGTTAAATATATATCGAAACTTGGTTTGACTTAACACGAAAAGGTCCTATGTATTTACTTGTTGAATATAGGAGCTCTGTAATTTTTTTGCCAATTTTTAGAATACAACATGTAAATATTGTACAGGTGATGGAAAAAAAGAAATATGTCTCTAACTATTTGGTATGAAGAGTCCTCAGAAATTAATCATATTGCACAGGAAAAGGTGTGATAAATGATCTTAGACACATTTGTCATATTTTTTAATCAAAGTTAATGAATTTTCTCATAAAATTCAAGGCATTCTTGTGTATAATATGATTCATGTCTGTCCAAATTCTCTTTTCAAGGCCATTTTTGTTACAAAAAAAATTCTCATTTTTTGCTGACACTAACCAAATGTATACATAAATATCCTACCGTCATCATTACAACACAGTTAGGACTATGCAAATCACAACATCTGAACACATGTAATAAGTGTCTTATTTTTTAAAATTAATTACATGAAGTAAAAAGAGGTGCTCAATTCAAGAAACATTAAAACTCTGAAAAACTACAGTTATAGTGTAATATGTGTAGCAGTCTAGCAAAATGAGGCAATTCTGAGTCAACATCATGTACATTAAATCAATTTTATTAAAGCAAAGAAGTCAAAATTTCCAGTGAATTATGTACAGAAAGTCTAAAGCATGTGTATAGAAAGCTCTAGCACTGAGAATTAAGTAGTTTTCACCAGCCTAGTTAATGGCTTTCATTTAAAGTCAATATGCACAACTACAACTAGACTCATTTTATGCAACTGCTACAAATATAAGTGAAATAATAATAAAATCAATCTGGTCTTCATAACATGGAAACCACCATTGCTGGTTCTTTAAAGCCCTGAGGGAGCTACATTTGAACATGTCATGCTGAAAATGATTGATTTTTCTAGAGTCTCATATTTGTTTCTCTATTAATCTTATCAATTGCATCCATTCAAATGTAATCGTTGTATATTATTAACTGAAGTCCTTGTTATTATTTGATACTGTGGAAAGGCTTTAATAGTAGCTCCATTCAAAAATCGTATATTTCTTAACTTTGTGCAGTATCATAATATTTGAGATTTGGGAAGCAAAATCCACAGAATTATGGATTTGGTTCTCTTTTACACTTTGATCCTGTCATTTGTTTTTACATATTAATTAATATTTACCGATGGTCCAGCATTCCAAAGGCCACCGCAAAGTTTTGGCCTCCAAAGAAGTCAACATGAAAGATTATGCAAGCCATGTCCCCACGCAGACAGCTCTCAAGTTAAAGCTGAAGCCTGTCAGCAAAAAAGTTGTGTCTGCAACACTAGAGGTCACAATATCCTGTGTTTTTATAAGAGAAGGAAAAGCCACGTGAGTGAATTTTTTTTTCTATTTCATTTTTTCTAATTTTTCTTAAAAATAAACAGTTTTTCGACAAAGACGTTTACATTCCTTTTTTTTCGTTGAGTGATCCAAGTATCATAATTTTATTTTATTTGTGACTTTGCTTTACTTGTCGCAAAATTTATTAAAAAGAAAAAAGAAATATATATATATATATATATATATATATATATATATATATATATATATATATATATATATATATATATATATTTATATATATATGTATGTATTACTACACTGTATACTATACTATTAAGACATTTAATGTATTAAGAATACATTTCTAAATAATCAATGTGATATAAATAGAACTTTTTTGCAAGATAGATGTTATTACTCAAAAAAGGAAATTAATCATTATTTGGTTCAATTGTGCATAAATCAAACTTTTTGTAAATGTGAAAAAATATCCAGATTGTCTAGATTGTTTTGTAATCCATAAGGGCCACCTTTTGTGTTTTTTGTTGGGGAGTCCTTCTTTTTTTTTTTCAATTCACCAAAAATGGAGATTTGGTTTTTCAAAAATTTTTTTGGGCAGAAAGATACTCATGTGAGAGCAAGGCAGGAAGGAAAGGATTTAAGGCCTGAACTTCTTACACTCTAAGGGGGCCGGGCCTCACTAAGGTCATGACTCCTAGATGTCCCTCTGCTTATTTTTTTCTTCAAGCCCCAGCTCTTTTGTGGGTTTTGAACCCTCAACTTTTTTCCTTTCCAAACTTTGGGGACTTTTCCAAATGGTCTAATGGCTGTGCCAAGGATGCTTCCGATAGTTGGAGGAAACTAATTACTTATGAATTAACTGCTCATTCCTTCTACCCCAGATCCATCTAGAGTTATTTTCGGCAGTTTCAGCTAATGCTTTCAGAGCTGCGGTTCTTTTCTGGCCATTGGTGGAGAGTTTGCTCAGAAGGTTGCAGGCTGATGTTTCAACAAATACCCTTACGCCAACCTCTATGGGCAATTCTAGGTTTTGTGTCCAGCTTTTTCCAGCTCCTTGCTCAAGTCCTCATATTTTATAAATATTTGCCTTTTCCATTCTACTCTCGTATGATACTGAGAGTTCGACCATGATGATTTGTCAAGTTGCATTTGAATGGAATATAATGTCAGGTCTCGTTTCTGTATCTTTGATGACTTTAGGATATCTGTTCCGTGTAGTTGGCTGAAAATTCCCAATTATCACACCCATTCAATAAGCTCATCCTCTGAGTATCCATGCTAGCAGCACTACCACATCAGGATTTGGTTCCATCTTCTCATGTGAATACTAGTGCCCTTGCCTTGGTTGGACAAGCAGGCCTTTTGTGTCACATTTCTATAGCAAGTTCTTGTAACACTCTGCTGTGTCGCCACGTGTACCTGCCCTGGTTTAGAGCTACTTTGCAGTAACTGAGAACATGTTTATGTGGTCTGCTTGCCTTGGCATTGTGGGCATGTGAGATTATCTTTCATTGCGTGCCATACCAGATTTGCATTTGAGGGCAGAAGGTCATACTTAGTTTGGATAAGAAAGCTGATTCTGAGTCATGCCATGTGCCAGATCTCATTCCATGTAATAGATCTTTGTAATGTGCTTCCCGACTTGTCCAGTGTCCCTGTTGGGATTGCTGAACTGCTTTCTGCATTTACTTGCTTCAAGTCCTCTTCGAGTCTGATCTCGTCAATTATATCTCTTTTCTATTTATCTTCTGGTTTTGACCACCACTTTATTCTATCTGGTTCCAACCCTTTCCATCCATTTGAGTGAGACAAATTACTTCTTTCATTTTCATGCTCTTTTGTTTGGTTAACTGCCTGGTGAACTTTTCATTTTCCGCCAGTTCTTAGATAGGGCTGAATGAATCTCACTGCTGGGTCCTCTGAATCTTCAAGCATTGCCATCAGTCTAGCTTTTCCTCACTTTTGTATTACATTATGGGGTATTTTGTTATAACCTATCGGGACTTGGGCACCCATATGTAAAGAGAACAATTTTAAACCCAAGCTCAGTGTCAAAAGTAAAGTTTTTATGGTAATGTCTTTGAAATAGTAATAAAACATTTTGAAAACTCTTCAGACTATTGATATTTTCATAGGGCCACATATTACAGTCTGAAATTGATTTTTAACAGTTTTTCCATCCAAAGTCTTTCGGGTTTTTTCCCTCAGTTTTCTTCTCTCTGAATTGTATCTCCAGACATACTGATTTGATTTTTCCCTTGCGTTATTTGAAATACTAAAAATTATTTGGAAATTTTTTTATAATTGCATTACTTGAGAAAGGAATTTCTAATGTATTGGCACCCAAGATTTCATAATTTTTGTTACTTGTTTTCCTTTAAGAGATGAAGACATGCAGAGCGTAGCCAGCTTGATGAGCATGGGTCGTTCAGACATTGGGAATATGGAGGATCTAGAAGAGGAGGATGATGATGGGTCAGGTAGCAGGGCCCACAATGCCGCCCTGTCCTCTCAGATTAGTGACTTTACTGCCCAGATGAGTCGTCTTGATGCACACTTTGGTAACCCATTTGCTGAAGATGAGGGCGCAGAGCATGAAGACACTCTCAACCCTTTTGGTATCTTGCACCCCACCACACCTGTTTTTGTATTAGACTTGCTTCCTTTTTTTTTTTTAATTTATGGGAAGTTGCTAATTTGCTGGTTGATTTTGGCCTAAGTAATTTAAAATTAAAGATGTGGCTGATAAGCTGCTGCTTAGGCTATTATTTTGTGCCAGATTTTAAAGAGTTTGCAGTGTAGAATTTCGCCAATATTTTTTTTTTAAATGATTTTTCGAGAGTAAAATTTACTTTTAAAAGAAAAAGTAAAATGACACAAAGCTAAATGATAATATGACATAATTAATGCCAATATCAAAACTGTTACTGTTTAGCAGATTAAATGCTTATTATTTTTTTTTCATAAAATTCTAATTTTAAATCCAATGCCATGATTTCCATAAGTGATCAATTTTGGGTAGAAAGGCCCATGGTATTCTTTCGGTATGCGATATGTGCACCTCCAACCCAGTGTGTACAATTTAATCCCAATGCGGTCTAATGTGCCCCTGGTGGGCTGCGGTCTAATGTGCCCCTGGTGGACATGATGTTACATAATATGGAAATAAAATCTTATGACTCTTAATCTGAGTATAGAAATATGGGGATTAGTGGA
>BLXT01004148.1:608210-630365 GCA_019648995.1 Plakobranchus ocellatus | reverse complement strand
CTCACTGTGACGCAAAATCACAAGAATAATGAGGAATCTATTGCTGACATTAAGGAGATAAAAGATGAGGAGCAAAAGCTCAAGTGATGATTGATCAATCTTATTATCACTAGTCAGACTATTGGCTTCTTCAAATAATTTGTGCTGAATTCTATGCCTGAACTAATTGGAACAAACAGTAGTTTTCATTGGTCGGACTCTCTCTTTCCTCATTGTCTTTGTGAACAACACCAGAATTTCACAGAATAGATATTCAGCCTATAGTTTAATCTGAATGCTGCTTTTGACTGAAATAAATAAAAAAAAAAAACGTTCTTGCCATTCCATCTGTTCATACTGTCTCTTCACTTCTTCTAATATACTTGGGCTCATTTTTTCTGTTGTTTCAATAGAAATTACACCCACAAGTTCTTTGAAAAAATATGAAAATTCAGTTTTATAAGTTATAATTTTTTGTACTCTATAGCTTTTTTGGAGATTACATATTTCCCTGAAAATTAGTCTTAATCACTATAAAATGGTATTTTGTACAAGATGGAAATAATTTTATTTCACATAATCTTGGTTAAATGAAACAGTAGTCTGTGAAATAGAGTGATCTTCCTTGGCATCACTCAAACTGGTTAATAGAACCAGACAGTGCTAAGGTATGCATCTTAAAAAAGCGTTTGTTTGGATAGGCTTTTAACATAGGTTACCTCTAAGGACCTATCAATGATGCATTATAGATATTAGGCTAGACATATGTTTTATAAAATATGTGAGCCAATTTGCGTTAAAAAATATTGGAGGTCCTGAATGTATTAAAATAAGTTGTTCTGACATTCTCTTTCTTTTTTATGCGATTTTTTGTTGGATCTGTAAAGATTTGTCCTGATAGAAGCTATTTGATTTTGCTGAGGGCCCCTCTTCCTTTTCATCCTTTTTCTTTTCCCGCTTTTTTATGTTTTATTTGTTTATTAGCCAGTTGAAACAAAACAAGGAAAATGTTGTTTGTTAGGTAGCCATTTGAAACAAAAGAAAGGAAAATGTTTTGGTATTCTTATGTTCTCAAAAACAGCAACAAACAAAATACAAATAGTGACTGAAGTCTAATACAGAACAAAACATTTTCCTTTAAAGCGTTTTAAAAGGAAATGGAGGCAGAAAAAAAAGCAAGATAACTGTAATTGAGCCCTTTTACTCACTAAAAAGTCAAAACGAACTTCTTTTTTTTTCTTTGCCAATACCAAAGGTATTGTTTTTTTGTTTTTTTTCACTAATCATTATGCACCTTTTTATAAGCCATGATATTTTAACTTTTCTCTCATTTTTTTTTCTCCGGTAAGTTAAAAGTATGAGTAGAATGGGTACACAAGTGTAACTTTTCTGTTTTCTCTCCTGGTAAGTTGAAATTCTGAGGAGAATGAGCATACAATTTGCACTTTTCCAGCTCCTTCTCCTGATTTCCCTTTCAAAGTTTTGAAAAATACAGTTTTTTTTAACTGCTTTGCGCCATTTTTCCTTTTTTTTTTTTTTGTTTTTAGCTTTTCATTGTCAGGTATGTCTTTGCTTTGCCTTGTCCAATCTCACCGGACCTGTTGAATGAATGCTACTTTTATCAGAACCCAATGATAATTTAGTGGTAAATAGGGATTACATTGAGTCACTGTAGAGATATTTGGCCTGTGCATGTTTCTGATGCACAAAATTTCTGCACCTCAAATGATCTGTTCGGAAAAGCTTTTTATGCTTTTAATTTAAAAAAAAAAAAAGCCTATCAAGATTTCATGCATAAAGTTTAGACAATATTCAAATAATGAAGGAGCTAGTTAGGTGATGGCTTTTTCATGTCATGTGACCGCTTCTCCTTTGTTTTTTAAATTAAAAGTTATTTCATTTTTTTATTATTTGAAATATGCTGCCATACAATCAATTGTACAAATGCTTTATGCCTTACAATATGTCCAACAAAGCAGCATGCACACCCACACTGCCTGTGGTTTTATTTGAAATCTTTTAATGCCTTACCCAAATAACGCGACATATTTGGCAGAGTAGGGGTATGTTTTTCATATATTTTAACCTTTTTTTTTAAAGCAAAAAAACAATAACTTAAAATTTCTTCAAGAAGTCTGAACGAGCTAGGTCTGGCAAAAGTTTGTAGAGCAGAACTTTCAAAGTATATGTTTGCTTTGTTCACGTTCTTATTTTTAAAAAAGTTCAATGCTGATATCTTTGCATTAATTCAATATGTCTCTATACATAGTACATTACTGCAAATTTTACAGAAAGAAGTATTAGGATCTCTGAAGAAGATTAATAGGTTGAAGTGTGCTTATTGATCAATTTAAAGTGGGTTCAAGATAATTACAAAAAGTTATGGAATATAGAATGCGAAAAAGTTATTGCTGGGCATAAAAGATTTGTGTTGGCTCAGATTATACTTGCAAAAACCTTTTTTTTTTTTTTTTTTGTCACCAAACAAGGATAGGCTCTAAAATTGTTCATTTTTTTTCCTTGAAAAATTATGAGTATGTGAAGAAGGTAAATTTATTGTCTTTCTTTCCTTGTAGTTTATTTCACTAGAATCAAATAATTAGTTTGATACTGGAATATTTTTCTTTAAGAATAAGATACTTGTTGAGAATAAAGATGAGAGGTAAATGAAGGAGAAAAAGGAGTTTATTCAAGCCTTTTCTATTTGCTGAGGAAGAATGAGTTGAGAGAAGAAAGTTTAAAACTCTATTGGTGTAAGAAAAGTGTGTGTTTTAGTTAAGGCACTTACTCTCACAACCTTAGACTCATCTTCACATAGTCAATGCAGCAGTAGCTAAAAAAACTTATCTAAAATCTGAAAGCATCAAACCAGATAAGCTTGAGTCTACCAATTAACGAACAGTTAATTTAACAAAAAAAAAAAAATGCTATTTCACTATCTTTTGTAAAAGTTATTTTAAATGCACGAGGGTTAATAAGGATGTGACATGATTTTCAATCCATAATGTGTTAACATTGTCCTCCTTTCATTTTTCAGCTGATGATGACAATGAGGAAAACGTTTCCAAGAATCCCTTTGAAGATGATGAGGGGGAAGAAGATGTAGAGGCTGCTTTTGAAGCCTTTCAACAGTCTAATAAAAGCTCTGCTACTACACCAACCAATCCTTTTGATGAGTCCAGAGATGCGACGCCAGTAGCAGAGGAAAACAAATCCTTATCATTACGGTTGTCCCCATCAAAAGACAAGAGAAGTCCATCCAAATCTTCACCCCTGGCTAGCCCAGGTGATAAGAGAAATTCCCCGTCAGGTAAATCGGCCACACTGCCAGCAGGTCTATCCAACCAGTCAGAGAGTCTTGTGCCTGAAGCCCTTTCAGGCAAGAAGAGGCCGACAGCACTGAACATGCCACAGTCTCCTTCAAGCTCGGAGCGCCCTATCTATGAGGGGACACCACCGTCCACCCCTGAGGAGGATAAGAAAATGCAAGTACGCGCCATTACCCCACCTTTGGAGCAGCAAGGAAGTGGGTAAGTTTGATTAATTGGCCAAAAAAAGAAACAAACAAAAAACATTGAGCATTTTCTTTTCTGGTTTGACTGTCCAAGTGTCCAAGCCACTATCATCATTATCATCACTACTACCATCATCATCATTACCATCACCATTACCATCATTAAGATGATCATCAGCATCATCATGGGAAACTGAACATTCTGAACATAACTGTCACTGATAATAAATTTTGCTTGTGGATCGCAGTCTATTTTTTTCCTAATGATAGTTTCTGCAGTCTTCCCTGAAGATCTTACCCTACTGCAGATGTATCAATAAGAAATTTAAAAGATATTTAGAGTAGAGATTTTTTTTTCAGAAAAAGTTATAATTTTTTCTTTTTTTTCCCCTATATTAAAAGAAATAAATTCAAAAGTAAGCTCTGCAGTTTTTTAAACCCTGCTTCTTAAAGAACTCAGGTTTTGGATTCCGCCAATGCTTTAAATTTTTTTTGGAACTTCATAAATCTTTAACAGTATTAAATGAACAACTTCCCTGATAAAATTAGATACATATCTGGAAGCAGCAGAGAATTTTCAAGCCATAATGTGTGCCTAACTCAAAATACACATTGCAAAACTTCTTTATATTTTGCATCTGATGGGAAGAAATAATTGTCTTCAGACAGACTTTAGGTTTTTGAACTGTCACCTGTTATCAAAAGCTAGTTTTGATTTTGCTATGCTTCTCATCCACCCACACCTTCTTTAAGTATTTTCTCTGATGGTATTTTTTATTTTTCTCTGATGGTATTTTTTTTCACATTATAAATGGGTCACACCCAGAGGAAATAAGCATTGGTCAGTGTCACAAATCTGGCATGGATTTAGATTAGGAGCGATTGATCTTTTGTATCTAGTCTTGTTTGCTTGATATGTTCAGTCAAATTCTAAATCAGCCTCGGCTAGGCCTATTTTGGTTTAACAGTACTTTTATTATTTTTGGCTTTGTTTACCTTTTTTTAGATCAGGTGAGATTGTAACCTACAGACCAGATAAGCTTGAGATGTCATTGAAACTTCCAAAGATGTTTACTCATTAGGAAGGGGATAAATGAGAATATTTGATCGGTCAATATCTTTTGTTAAGCGTGTTTACATGAGGCAGTAACCACTAGTTTTTTCTGGCATGAATTGCATGTGAAATATTGACCCAATTAGCCTGAGTATTACATATCTAACAGTTTCTAGAAGATGTAGGCGTTGGATATAAAAGTTGGTTGAAAGGTTGTTTGGCAGAGTGTTGAGAGATGGACTGAAGAATATTGGAGAGTTACCCTGCTGTTCTGAAATTTTTCTTGACTTAAATTGATACTTTTTTTTTGTTTTTTTTTTCGTTGCTTTTTTGGTATGGCTTGGAGTGATTTCTGTTGTTAAGTCTATTTACAATACCTACTTGTCACAGACAGTGTTCAGCTAGACCTATAAAGGATTTGAACAAAGCCATCTGTGAGAGTCAAACTTTCTTCATAGAAGCTGAGGCTGATAGAAGCTGAAATTCATTATTCAAACTTTGTAACCAAATACCTTTGGTTATTTATAGGTGGACATCTATTTTTGAAAAGCAAGTGAAATTTTCATCAATGTGTGCAGGAAAGAATATTGTCATTGCCATACCAAATTGAAGGAAATCCAGATTCTCTAGCTGCACCACATAATTTTTAAAAATGAAAAAAAAAAAAAATAAAAAATAAAAAAACTTGCCTTGAATTATGCAAGGACCTTTATCTGCTGTGTTCAAACTTATACCATCATCTAGACCAAGGATTCTGAGGGAGCCTGGTAGCTCTCAACAATGAATCTATTTAAACAAAGCCCCACATGTTTTATATAATGTCATTTGTGATGTGCATTTTTGTATTTTTTAAATCAGGGATAAACAAGAACAAGTGCCAAGCCCAAGTCTAGATCCCTTTAACTCTAGTCAGGTAAGCTGACAATGCAAAATGTAGAGTGTGATTTCAGCTACTTTTGACCTTCCTCCATAGGAATAAATAAAAAAGGAAAATTAAAAACTCTTTGAGAGCAACTAGTAAACAAAAATAGACACTAGTAATTAGTGAATTGATAACTACAATAGAAGGAGGGGGACAATGCTGGTTTTTTTTTTTTTCTTTTTTCAAACTTGACAACAACAGCTAAGGGCAAGATAAAAATTCCCTCTCTATGTCTTAACGTATGCCTTCATGTTCATTTTTGAACTACAGGCGTCAGAAAATGCTTTCAACCTTAGCAAGTTTAGACATCTAGGTTTAGCCCATTAAATTGAGCAATGCTATGTATAGGACATAGATGTTTACATTATCTATGCTGTAAATGCTGATAGAAAAATATATTGCTTATGCACCCTTGCAATAAATTCAACATGAAAACCATATTATAGAATGTCAAGTCGAAATGCTATTCTAATGCTTAATGTCAATGTTATACTAAAGGAAACCCGTGTGTAAGTTATCTTTTTTTTTTCTCTTGTGGAATGAAGAGGTCATCTTTTGATGAGCAGTTACATCTACGATGTTGTCTACTTCTTATAATCTTAATGCAAAAATGTGATGTTAACAGGTTGAGACTTCACCTACAAGCAATAATCCATTTGATGATCTGTTGAGTTGGTGCCGCCAAGTTACAGCAGGCCACAAGGGTGTGAAGATCACTAACTTGACTACATCCTGGAGAAATGGCCTCGCCTTTTGTGCCATAATCCACCATTTCAGGCCAGATCTGATGTAGGGAACTCAATGATTTGAAATGCTTATTTCTTGCTTTCTATCTCCATCTCTTTTTAAAAACATAAACAAAGTTCAATGTATCCCTTGCTGTACATTATTTTAATTACACAACGCTCAATCTATATTATGACAACCAAGCACAGTAATTAGCATAGCATGTTTACAGCTTTTCTTTGTTCTCTGCAGAAAAGCATATTTCTGTTAGATGTGACAGACACAATATGGTATAGCATACGTCATTAGAATGAACTTGAGATGGGTTGTTATTTCATTAGTTGATAGCAAGCTAATTTGAATCAAAATTTTTCAAAATATACTTGCACTTTTTTTTTTAAATGTTTCTTTTAATTCTGTGTCATTTGTTGCTGCTAATTTTGAGTCCTCCATTTGACACAAAAGGATATAATATGTGTAGCCATTCCTCAAAATGAGTCAAATTCCAGATACACATGACTGAATTCAAATGAAAATTTGGAAGATTAAGGAAAAGTTGAAGAAGGGTTAACCACCAACGCTTTATGTTCAGAAAGTCTTTATCATGTTTATAGAAAGTTATGTGTGTAGAGAAGTGAGGGTGTTTTAATTGACAGTTCTTTATGTAGATTTTCAACTTTTGTTGACTTGCTATATATATGAGAAAAAAACAGACAAAATAATTTGTGATTTTAACAGTGGGATTTTTGTCACTGTTATTGTCATTTAAATATTTCTAGATTTCATCACAGTATGGAAAATCTTCAACTTTGATTAGGCCTGATAGAGCCTTTTCTCAAATTTGTGGGGACAAAAAACTCTTTTGGCTTCCGTGTTTAAATTTCTCAGATATAACTAGATTTTGCTAATGTTTTCTTATTTTTAGATTTGATCACAGTATTGTTAGATTTTAAAATCTTTAACTTTGATGAGGCCTTTGGTTTCAAGTGGCTGAGGGGGCATAACTGAAATGCTAATGCTCTATATTTTTTCCCCATATTTCTACCCTGGTTTTTACAGAAACTATCAGAAGCTTAATCCCCACGATATTAAAGTGAATAACAAATTGGTAAGTATGTAAAAACTAAAATCTAAGCATGTGTGTGTTCAGTTCCATATGTGTTTTTGATATATGAAATCTTTCCATTTCTAAGCAAATCTCAAACCTAAGCCTGAAAAGTCTGGGTGAATTTTATTTAAAATTTTTCAATGACTCCATCAAAAGCACTTTATTATTCTAAATGACACAGTAACGCAGCTCATGGGTGAAGCTCTTGTAAGAAATCACATATTTTCATCAAACCATGTGGTTGTCAAGTAGTTAAAATAAGTCACTGGCTGTGCACATAGTTTAAATCATTGTTAGCTATTGAAACTCTTTTCTCTGAAGTTTGCTGTAATAATATTAGACAGAGATAGTAAAGCACTGTATAATTGGATTGGGTTGGTTTTTGTATAATAGCCTGTGCACAACAATGGATTTCAGGATATCAGGCCCTCTGTCGGGCCAGGGCGCCTGTGGCACAGCTCATATCCATGACAGAATGGTCCCTGCAGATCTCAGGGCAGATTTGCTATCCACTATGCCATGGACACTCCCTAAGGATGCTATGAAAAGAAAATTACGTTCCAACACCACAGCTACTCCTAGTATTTGTTCAAACTGAAGACTTATGTGCTGTGCACAACATAAAAAGTTCCCTACACACTCTAGCTTGATGAAAGACCGAAATGCCTGAAATTTCAATGAAATGGGTGGGATTCATATACAAAACTAGTGCACTTTACTTAGATCTAGCCTAACTCTAGAGCTAGGTATCTACATCTGGATCTAGATCTAGACCTAGATTTAGGATATTGACAAAGAGAACATGATAAAGATATATTTTATTCATTTATTTCCTTTAGTTCTAGCATCCTCATCTTCCTCAGGCCTTTCATTATCTCAGAAATAGTCAGAAATTAATTCTCTGAGATCATTGTCAGAGGCCAAGCCATGAAGACCAATATCTCTCAGATTATTGAGATGTCTTACTATCTCCCTGACCGCCACTGTTGTTATTGTTGTCACTCTTAGCAACCATTGTAGTACTCACCATAAATGATGAATTTAAAATAGTTTATGTTTCATTTGTAAAATATATAAAAAAAAATCCAGATGGAATATATAGAATTATAGACTTGACTCGAGGAGAAAAAGCTACCAGGGGAGGGTAATGTCTGAAAGTTCTGAGAAAGGATGGGTATGGGTGCACGAGCACAAAATCTCCAACCACCTTCCAGGTCATTGTATTCATGCCCACTAGTTATGAATGAAAAGCTGAAGATTTCTCTTTCAATTGATATATAGTGTGATGGGGTGGGAATTCATTAGTCAGCTATTCAAAAGTTACAAAAATGTTGGATTTGAATTACATAACATGATTTTCAACATTTCGCTCGATGCAACATGTTTTCAAATGCAAAATTTAAATATTTAAAAGTTTCATTTCGCTTTGAAATTCACATTGTTGAATGATGATCTAACCTTCACTCTCTATTTGGGTCTATTTCTCAATAATAACTCTTGCACAACCCGACAGGTTTCCTCAGACCACCTCACAAATGTTGTGAACTTACACTCTAGGGGCATAATGAAAAATTACATAATTTGTGACCATGCCTGTTTTTCCTGTGTGCTCTTTGTATGATACAGTGCTCTTTTTTTTTTATTCAAAGATTTCATTCAGATCAAGGTTTTGACTAAAGATTAGACCTTGATCGACATTAAACCTACATTAGATTTAGAGGTACATTCAGTCTGGATAGGGAAAAATATTTTTTGGTAGTGATGGGATTGAACGTGTTTATCTCAAAATGATTATGTATTATACACATGAACATAATAAGTAAATCCTAATCTCCACTAGGACTGGTCCTTCATAGATATATTACAAGAAACTTTGGGCAGGCAAAGGAAAATTACTGTCTGAAATAGTTGATGAATGTGTCAATCAATTTTTTTGAAACAAAGTTTAAATCAAGAGTGAAGGAACTTCATTTTCTGCACATTTAAAATGAGGTCCAGATCGCAACACTTGAAATGGATAGATGATAAAATGTTTATCTTTTGGCTGTACTGAGAATCATTTATTGTTTCACAAAAAAACTTTTGGCCCTCGTAATTCTGTTAAATGATTCTTTACACCCCTGGCCCTTATCTCCATTGCTTTATTGCTTCTTGTTGCTTGCTCTTCCTGGACATGAAAAAAAGCCAAGAAAAATATTTGAAATAGTCAGGAATATGACAATTTATTGCTGACTTGAGATGTTGTCTGCAGGATACAGGCCCGCACGATGGCAAACAACAACCTAACTATCTTTCTATTGGCTGTCTAAAAGGTGGCAAAAAATGTTAACAGGGTAGTATTTACATCTCACTAATGATCTTAACTCTTATCTAGATATGGTCACTGGTTCTGGAAATAACCTTGAGAGCTTGAAGGGTTAGAATGAGAGATAGAAAGCTTATGAGGAAAGGATTTGCCCTACATTTGTTTATCTTTATTATGTTCTCAGCTTTTAAACAGTAAAAGAAATCAGAATTCACTGCAATTTTAAAAACATCAGAGGGCTGAACCTGTTCCACTTTCTTCATAGATTCTTTAATTTCTCCTTCCACAGGCCTTTGATGCAGCATCCAAGCTGGGCATCCCAAAAGTCCTTGAACCCTCGGACATGGTTCTGTTGGCAGTGCCAGACAAGCTCCTTGTGATGACATACCTTCATCAGCTGAGGTCATACTTCACTGGTCAGACGCTGGACATCCAGTTGATTGGGCCCAGCTCCAGCGAGAGCACGTACAGGCTTGGTCAGTGGATTTGGAAAACTTATTTTCATTTCACTTAAGATAACTGTGACCCATGTCTTTTTCTATTTTATCTCCTGATCTAGAAGGTAGCAAGCTTGCAAATGAACTTTAATCTGTTGAAGAGTATTAGTATTTACCCCAGCCCTTAATCTTTGCTTTACTTTTTGTCTTTGACATTTGAAAAATAAAATATTTCACTTACAATGTAAAATGAAAAGTTTCTTGAAAAATAAATGTTTAGCAATTTTTTTTCCACCAAGTTAATTTTTTTTAGTAACCAAACAGCATGTTTTACAATCAGTTGCATAAATAAATGATAATGTAGCACCATGACATAACACAAAAGAAGATTTTCCAGAACAATTGGCTGTAGGGAATATATTTTACGCTTCTTATTCAGTGCAACCATTGATTATAAGTTGCATCAAACATGGCTAGTCTCTTCTTCTAAAGGTAATAAGAGAATTGGACCTGGAAGGTTATTAATTATAATTAATATGCCTATATTTAATATCCAAAGGTCTGATTTTCTAGTGACACCAATAAGTATAATTATGATTGATTTACTGCTTTTATTTTCTTATATCCTGACAATTTAAGGTGAACATGATGAGGAAGATGAGCAAAGAGTGTCAGAGGAAATGTATGGCCACAAGCCAGCACCAGGCACTAGCATGCGCAAGTCATCATCCTCCTCGTCCTCCTCAATCTCATCTAGGCTGCGCGAGAAATCCTCTTCCGCAACACCAACTGAGGAGCGAGCACCGACATCAAGCCGCCAAACATCTCCGTCTAGTCCCCAGGCTGAAGCAGTGTTCATTCCAACTGTTGCAAAGTCCAAAAAAGGAAGAGCACCAGCGCCTCCTTCTCAGATACCTGAGAGTGAAGCTAGTAGCCCAGGAAGTGGTGGTGGTGAAGGTCCTCAGGCAGTTAATCCACCGTCTAGCCTTGTAGCAGGTGGTCATTATGAGAAAAAGAAGAAAAAGCGCCTTGCGCCAAGCCCACCTGTCAATGGTCATTTGCAGGGAAGGGAGGCCTCTGTCCAAAAACAGTCGTTGAATCCCTTTGGCTCAGATGAGGAAGAAGAGGAAGAGGACAAAAAACCTGAGGTATATTTTATCACTATAATTTCCCTTGTCAAAGGGAATGCAGACACTATAGTGTTGAGTCTAAGACAAGCATGCCATTTTATTGGGCTACGGCAGATATGTAGTTTTCTCTGAAAATGGGCTTTGTATGGTTGTCGCTGATTATGTACAATAAGTGGCATATAGGGGTAAAAAGTAAAATGGGTTCCATGCTTAGTCCAAGCATCGGGGGAACCAGGAGTAGGATCCTGATTGTTCTTGGCATACTGCTTTAAGAGGCAGTTTGCCATTGCTTGCCTTGTCGCCTTTACTTTTGCCAGATCTTAAGAAACCTAGCTATCCATTTAGTACTGGGTGGACACAGAGGAGCAATGAAAAATTGACTTGGCCCCGACTGGAATTTGAACCTTGGACCTCTTACTTGGTGGCCAACTGCCCTACCAGATAAGCTACCGCTTCCCCTTGTAAGGCCAAGTGGCAAATATTTTATTAATTTAAGTGGTAGAAAGACTATAACAATTACTCATGAATATAAATTTGATTTTTCCAGATCTTAATTTTCTGTATAATACACTCAAAAGGGAGAACTTTTTTTTACTTCTAGAGAAGCTTTGCTAATGCAGATTTTTTTATATGACTACTTTTTAAAATTTAAAATAATACAATAACCATATCTTTGACCATGTAATTAATTTTATCGGGATAAAAAAAAAAGTCTGCTTTGTGATCTATAGACAAGGTTTTATTACACTGGGGAATTGGTTCAATGTTATACAGATACATGGGAAAACAGCAACAACAACAAGAACAAAAAATACTTATAAAAACTTTGGGATTAGTTGTCAGTTATATTTTCTTCATTTTGTATTTGAGAAGACCAAAACTGTATAAACATGGTTTTCACTTTGCCTGGTCTTTTCTGGTTTACCTGATTTATTTTTAAAAACTGTGATGAATATATGATGTACAGCACAGTACAAGCAATTTATTGACTTATAAACTACTGCTTTGTCTTGATAAATAGCTTGCCAAATAAGACCTTCCATTGTTATTTACTCAATATGTCTCCATACTCTATAGGCAACTCACATGGAGCTGAAGGAGAGAGCACGGAAACTTTTAGAGAAAGCTCAGCAAGAGTTGGCAGCAGGGCAACAAGACAGAGAGCAGGTGTGTTCAGATAGGGTGTTGAATTTTTTTAAGATAAGGTTTTACAAGGTTGAAAATTTTATAAAGTGAAGGGATATTGTAGGCACAATGCTTTTAGGGAACTTAAGCGTGTTGGGGTTTTAGAACTAATCTGAAGTATACAATTTTTAAAAATCTCTTGTGCAGTAGCATCTGCAGGGACTTCTGCGTTATCTTGTCTGGTTGCCTCTAATATACACTTTGTGAACTGGCATCTGCTGAATCTCTGATACTGAGTTTCATCTCAGCAGCATCCAATGTATTAAAGCCTAGTATTTTGGAAAACCTTTTAGATTTATTACTTACTTTTCATTGTCAGCTCTATGCTCATTCCCCCCCATCACTGAATCTACTGCCATCTTGGATGTCTGTGTCAGCATTTCTTGCTTGTTTTTGGCTTAGATCTATAAATCCCTCCTGTTATTTAAATTTTGCCAGCCACTGCTGTCACCATAGTTATTTAATTGTTAGTCTGGTTATGAACTTAAACATTAGATCTAGATGTTGCATCCAATTCTACCTGAGTCTAGATTTTCTTGCGGGCCATTGTAAACCTCTTTCTTTTATGCACTAGTCAGAGTCAGTTTCATTTTCATCGGATTCTTTCAATTGGCTAAAACAGAATTAATTCTTCATATTTAGATTATTAAAAAACTCGGGCTTTTTCCAACCCAAATGTACTATTACAACTAAAATAAGATAAAGAAAAGAATCAGAGAGCATATTGTGAATTTCATTTATCTTTGTTTCTTGCCTTTGTCCACAACTCTTAAGTTAATTAAGAATTCCTGTGTTTTGCTAGATTGTATGCTTCTCCGTCCCTTGCTTTGCCACTTAAGGTAAGTCAACATTGTTCCTAGATGGTTTAGTGTTGGGAACAGAAAACGGTAACAAAATATTGTATGTCCAATTGTTCCTGCATCTCAGGAGGATGAAGAGAAGCAAAAACGTCTGAGAGAACAGGCAAAGAAATTGATAGCAGAGACACGAGCCAATGAGCAGCTTCCAGAGCATCCAGTGGTCAGAAAGATCAGCTCTAGTGGTGCTGGCGGTGTTGCTACACCCACAGGTCAGTTCAGTAGATGTGCTTGTGTGAAATGTCTGTGATCTGTCATGTTTTCACATTGTGGTTTGAACTTATTATTTCTAATTATTTATCTGTTTTGGTGTGGGCAGAACTGTCTTATATATCAAAATGTTGTGACCCTGTCGATTTAAAGTGCAACTACATTTTTTTTTACCTATTTGCTTTTGAAATGACTGCTATGAGTTGGATGTAAGAAGCAACAGTTTTTATATAACAGGCGATTAAACTGATCTTTCTTGCCTCTTATTCTCTAAAGATTTTGACTTTTTAACAGATTACTTAGTGTACTTTTTGCAGTTTTGCCTTTGCAAAGTCAACATGTACCTTTTTCTTTTAATTAGTTGAAGCAGATTTTTATCCTTTCAAATGAAAAGCAACTTTTTTAATGAGATCTTTTGACATGTACATAGTTTGATTGTTCTCTGCCATTGCCACAGTTTGGTACAATATTAAAAGCATTTATTTCATGCATATTGTTTTTTGGTTTGAAAGCTTTGCAATCAAATGACTGCTTCACTTCATTCATTGTAAACTTTTTAAAATCACTAAACACAGTAAGAGGCTAATATGATTCCTCCTCAATTCTGATGTCTGATTGAAAGTGAGTTTGTAATGAATGACCACAAGTACTGAGGAGATTTGACAGCCTCTTGTTGATAATTTTCATTGCAAGAAAGAGATTTCATGGGCTTCCTGAATATTTTGATAACAAGATGTTTCAGCTTGAAGCAACAGGTATAAAAGTATAGTACTTTCAATTCTCCTTTGCCAGATTTGATTACAATTTTTTAGGGCAATTGGAGTGAATTAATCCCCGTAACTGGAATGAAACAGTCTTACCACTGCAGCTATAAGTAAAATAATTGATGACCTGTAGGGCCATCTCTTCATTTTTATCTTGACTATTTTTTTTTCATTTTGAAATCTGTTTCAGACCTCAAAGTATTTTCAAAAAGTGAATGTAGTTGTTAATTCCTATTGAATGTATTGTTTTACTATTGAAGCAGCTTGAAAAATTGATGATGAAGTGTGCTCCATTGGAACTAAAGATATACTTGCTGTAATAACCTGCCTGCCACAGAAAGTCACAAAGATAGAACAGTTTCAGCGGGCACTAGATATCTGTGCTCTTTGCCGCTGTAGAGAACAATTATATTGTGTCATTAACTCTTTCAATCTGTTCTCTTCACACACTGTGACAATGATTCTTTTTTTTTTTTTTTTTTGAGGCAGCAATAGATTTCTAGGTTACGATTATCATGGCTGGTATTTAGGTATACATTGTGAAGAAGCTTTTGACAGAAGTCTACAGTGGAATTTAAAGCTTTATAGAGGGATAAAAATTTTGCACATTTGTCATCATTTTCATATATTTTTTGTGGTCAAATTGACTATGTTTTGGGGGATTTTTTATATTAACACTTTAATGTGTTTTAATGTGTCAAAATCTTGTGAAGTTAATCGACGGGGGAAAGATCCTCTTTATTTGTTCTTTTTTTTTCTCTCTAGTTCTTGTAAAAAGGGATAATTGATACCAAATAAGTAAATCTCAAAGTTTTTTTTTTTTCACTAGGTCCCTTCCTTTTGAGAAAAAAAAACTAAGCTCATAGATAAGGAAAAAATGGCTTAAAAGATATGATTGAAGATGATTCTTGCACAATTTAAGAAAATATGAAAAAACAGGTTTAACCTTATGCCTTATGATCAGAATTTCCTGTTTTTTTGAAATACTTAAATTTCCTTGCCCCTGAACAACATACAAACTAGATATTACTGCATATGACTTGAATTCTGCTAGGTTGCAACAGGCAAGAAATAAAGGACATCACAAGTTGCATGTGGCTGAGTGTGTTTTTGAAGTGCCTTAGTTGTATGGTTTGATAACTTGTGTTTAAGGTTTCTTTTGAATTCCCCTTGTCTTTTGAAAAAATCCCAGACACACACAAAAAAAAAGCCAATGAGTACAAACAAAAAACAACCAATTGTAGCATTCCCTACGGTGCTTCGTTCATATATTGCAATTTACCAGGTTGTTGCCTTGTTGCTCACTTTGCATAACTTGCTAAGCATGGGCACACACAAAATTATTGTGATGAGAATCACCAAGAATTGTTCTAATCAATGTTTCATGTTATGATTCTGGCACTTTGAATCACATGCATTGCTATCTGCCACCTCTGCCGTTTGTTTCCAACTACTATTGAATATTAGAAGTGCTGTTTACAGATATTGTTGATCATTGCTGTGTTGTTGTGTAAATGAAATGTGAGTATTGTCTGACATTTTGCTATGGGGGGGGGGGGGGGGGGGGGGGGGGGGGNGTGGAGAGCAAATATGCTGACTCTTAGGGGCTTGCTTAAGTTCATTTCTTAATTCATTTCCAAGTTGTCCGTGTTTCTTTGTTCCTAAAGCCTCTCTATATAAGTTACAAAGAGCCTGGGCTTGCCTCTCAACTAGATAATATCTCTGGGTTACGAACAGCTTTCAGAAGCCTTTAGCAAAAACAGAGTTGGGACATTGGGTCAGGGTCATGATTTTTTATACTGTAGGTTTGTGCTGGGATTTTTCACTCTTCTTTTCTCTCTCTCTCCTTTGAAAAGCTAGTATATGTTGGTATCCTCTAAATCTATAACCTATGCAGAAAGAAGTTATATATATATATATATATTTATATGTGTGTGCTTTGTAGAAGAGGTGCTTGTTTAGTTTTTGTTAGCACATTGTTGTAAATTTTCTGGATTTTTACCAACATAAAACTTTCTGTGTTTTTGGTTAAGCTTGTTTTTTTTTTTGTGTGTTTATTGTTGTTGCACTTCATTGAATTTATTTGCCTGTTTTGTATTTTTTCTGTTTTATGTATTTTTTTTCTTTGTGGTTGCGAAAAACCCCCAAAAAAACAAAAAACCCAAAAAAACCTCTGGCATGACAGTGTCTTTGAAAAGTCTTCGCCTCAGAAGAAAGTTGCGCACCGTTCGAGGTATGTTTATTTCTCTTTGATGTAGTAATATGGAAAGACCAGGAAAAGAAAAAAAGAAAAAAAAAAAGTAAAACCATCGTATTATACTGGGACACTAACATTTTTGTTTTGATTTGAACTTTGACCTGCACACAATAGTAAAAGCCCTGCTTGGTTCTGTACCCCTCTGTATTGATTTACTTCGCCCTGCCTTTCCCTTTATTTTTCCTTGAACTTGCCTGGTATCCTGTATACAGCGTGCAATGCTTGCTCCTAGGTGTTTGCCATTTTCTTTTTTTTGGAGTTAAAGAAACTGCTTAATAAATAAAGGGAACCCACTCTCTAGAAAAAAAAAAAAATACAAAAAACTGAGTAAACATACTAACTTGGTGGCTCAATATTGTTTGTTCAATGGTATTTATTTTCCCTTCCACTGTTTAAACTCCTAATCTATATTATGATGTAGTCTGTATCATTGTTACTGTAGTTGAACTTGAGTAAATATTGTCACAGCAAATTGAACGTTCTACATCAGTAGAAGTTCATTTGCATTCCGCTTTTTATTTTCTTTCCCTTTGCGTTTTCTGCTTGCCTTTTTCTTTTCCATTCCTCTCTTTGATATGTGAAAAAAAGAAGCAGAAAACAAATAAAAAAAAACCTGGACTTGTATCGGTATGTTGTTTTTATAAGGATACTTAAGCTTGAAGCCATTTTACTGCATGGTTATCTGTATTCTTAGAGAAATGCCTCTGGGTTATAAAAAGCCAAATTACTTAAATATTTTTGTCTGCCTTTAACACCCAACTCGGCCAACATTATTGGTTTTGTTTGTGGCATAGTTGATAAATTCATTGGGAAGAGGTTATGACATGGTAACATTTAAAATGGGAGCCTGGGCCGTGCAATGATAAGCCAACTTGCCATAGGGATACAAAGTGGTGGCCAACCATTACAGGTTTTGTAAAAAAATGTATTTATAATTATTCTTACTTTTTAAATCTTGTGTGTCTTCTTTTATATTTATGTAAAAATTTAAAAAAAAAAAAGGAAAAAAAGCTTAAATTCTTTAATGCGCATGGTTAATTCTTTTTTCTCATTCTTTGCGTTTCTTTTAACAGCCGTTTTAACAGCATGTACTTTTTCTTTAATTGCCATTGGAAAAAAAAAATAATATGGACGAATCTTCAACATGTGGTGGTGGTTTGGTGTGTTTGTGTGTGGAAAAGGGGGGAGGGGTAGGGGGAAAGGAATTGGTGGACTGCTGAAGTATTTTTAAAAATTGTTTTACACAGGTTCACCCACTGTTAAATATACATATTTTTTTGTTGTTAAACTTAACATTATGAAATGTGCTCTTGGTCATTGCACCGTCGCAAACCGTCTTTATTTAAGAAAACTGTGTTGTTATGTTTTCAATTTTGTGTATTCAAATATTAGGATAATGTTTGAGGTTAATATTAATGAACATATTCATTTGAACTATGTGGTTTAATAAAAATACTAGTACTACTACTACTACTAATAAAAAGAAGAAGAAGAAGGAAAAGAAGATAATAATAATAATAATAATAATAATAACAAAAACAACAACAACAACAACAAAAATAATAATAATAATAATAATAATAATAATGATTTTAATAACAATAATAATAAGAAGGAGAAGAAGGATATATAAAACAAGGCTTAAATCTTGAAACTGAAGCTGATACATAAACCATCGCGATTCATGCTCAGGCTTCGGTATACTTTTGAAGCATGCAAATATAACATCAATGCCCAACTTCAATCACTTTCAATTTTGCGTTTTTTTATCATTGCTAGGAGGTATACATTTCTTTATTATATCGTTACCATTATTATCATGGGCAATGAAAAGGTTTGTCTATGGCCCATTGTCAATGAACTCGCCCTAAAATCATTAGGGCCATCTCTATTTTTGTTCAAGTTCACACCACCGGGGTCCAGATTGAGGGCTGAAATCTCTGAGATCTGTTAGGAGTCAGCAGGCTATAAAATAAACAAATCAAACTATGTCATCATCATCATCGTCGACATCATCGTTGTCGCTATCAATATTGTTGTCATAATATCATCATTCATTGAAAAGTATCTCCTTGATCCCCACCACCACCAATCTTATCATCACCAATATTTGACATTTTTTCAGGGAAAATATTCCTCCCGCAGAGCATGGTTACTCTATTTATTCATTGTATTTCTGTGTGCTTGTAATTTTTCCTCGCCCTTCTATCACAATTGCTCAAATTTTCAACAGAGAGCTCATCGTACTAAAATATTCAAGATATGTCCTGCGATTAATAGTTTGAAGCATAAAATATAGGTAGGAAATAATAATCTTTCCCCATGCTGGTATCATGACTGGACTTCATTGAACTATTATAACACTGGCCTTATTTTACCAATAATGTTAACAATATTAGCATAATCAGGCAGCGTGCAACAGCAAAAACAACAACAAATAACTAAGAACATTTGACGTGTTTCAAAAAGTAGCATTGAAGTTTAAGCATCTTTGAAAACTTTTTTTTTTTTTGTTAACTTTTGAATGGCCATTCTATTATCAAAGGGTGTTTGAGCTGGCTTCATGGTAGAAAGTAAACGCCTAATAAACTATGTATAAAGGCTAAAGGGAAAAAAAAAAAAAACATCAAGCCACCTAATTCTGCATGACTGTAGATTTCCTTCCAGCTTGTTTTTTTTTTGTTGTTTTTTTTTTTCAGGCGTGCCAGCAAGTAGATTTTAATGTCTTTCTCTTTTTAGCATCTTTTGCAAATGATTTTTTTTTTTCTCTCATAGTTTTGCTTTTCCGAATCATTTCGATTGATTTGGTACTCCTTTTGCCCCTGTCCCTCTCTTCCCAATTTACCTATGTATATTTTTTAACATAATAATTATATTAAAGCAAAACCAAGTTAAAAGGAATAGTTGAAATATATTGGTACTAACTCAATCTACTCGAGACTGCCTCTGAGGCTTCCGTCACAAGCAATCCCGTTTGTCACGTTTTCATCTGGTATCCTGTCATACACTCTGGCAAAGTTAGGTAACCTTTGTAGGATTTTTGTCGATAGGCAAAGATTTGTTCCAGAAAAAAAATGACCTGCTGAGGAAAAAAAAACTGTAATCAAAGTTCTTTCCGTCCCTGTATGTGGATCAATTCTAATGGTGCATTTCCAGTCTTTTTTTTGTTGATCTTCGAGCAACACAATTTTAATTAGCAGCAACCAAAGAAATCAAGATAATGAAAGCGGTAGCATAATAAAGAAAAAAAAATGTTAACAAGAAAAATAACACCAACAAGAAAAAAGACCATCACAGCAAAGTTTGCTTTTTTTTTTTAAAAGAATCATTGGGAAAGCTTGTTCTTTACAGCTTTGCTTCTTAGAATTGTCTTATGAAGGCATTTTCCTAAAATACAGGATTGCATGCTTCATAATAAATGCACAGTACGGGGCATTGAATCTTCTGCCCCCATCTTCTCTCTCTCTCTCTCTCTCTCTCTCTCTCTCTCTCTCTCTCTCTCTCTCTCTCTGTCTTTTTTCCTTTTATTTTCAGGAGCCTGTATTCAAGTGATTCCTTTTTCTTAGACTTTGCTTGCTGCATAATTCAGTTACAGGGAAATACATTCATAAAAATATTCAGGAATAATTTTTTTTGTTTTTGTTTTTTTTTTTTGTCATCTCTTCTGATATACTTCTTTCACTTTATTTATGATATATGTTCATTGTTTTCCTATAAATTCCTTAATTAGTTTCAAGGCCCCTTTTATAGAGCAAGCAATTTCAATAGCAAAAAGCTCTTTTATTTCCTTATTGACTTTGCAGTGTACTATATTCTAAAGATTTACTGAATTGTTAAGGTGATGTTGGATTTGTATATGAATTTTTTAAAGCGTACTTATTATGTGATTGTTTGTTTTATTGAGTTTTAAAGATCTATCTATCTTGATTCTTAAGTAAAGTTAGTAAATAAATAAAATAGAGAGAGAGAAACAAAACACACACACACACAAAAAAAAAGAGAGAGTAATACTGAATGGTTTGAATACTTTCAGATACCAGTTCAACCGTGCAGAATCCTGGGAGGCAAGGGGAACAACCTCAGCTGAAAAAGCTATCTCTCGTCACACCCAAGTTATCAACCTTGCCAAAGCTGGACAGTCGAGAAAGCAACAAAGGCGATGCTGATGATGGTAAGAACTGTTTTGTTTTTGTTGTTGTTTTTTTTTTTTTTTTGTTTTTTGTTCATTTGGTTTCTTCTTTTTTTTAAAGGCAGGTTTTAAATTCTCATAATAAATATATTAATCTATCCAACTGTAAATCCTGATGAAAAGTGAATCCACTGAAGATTTGCTATCTCTGCAATTATTATTATTATTTTAATTCTTTTTTTTCTGGTAAAGTTTTATAATTTAAGCTTGAGGGTGTTTGTAAATAATTTCTGTGTGTGGAGGTTTTTGTGCTTCATATATATATATAAAACTTTTACATCATACAAGGACTGAAACAGAGGGCAGTTCTTTTGACTCTGACACTAGCTGTCAAAATAAGCTACTGCAAGCATTTCTATGATCAAGCAGCAGAACTTACAATGTTCTTTGTCGTTTTTCTTTTTTAATTCAACTTTTATTGGGTCATTTCAGTGCAAGGTATCTGTGATGCAGTGTTTTGTAAACAAAAGTCATGAAATTATATTCTGTCACCAGTTTTAAATCACCAACTGCTCTTGGCTCAGTGAGAGCCAGAAAAGCTTGAGATCATTTTCTGTAAAGGTGGTTATAGTTCAAATCAGTTGAAACGCGCTGGGTTATTCACAAGGTTAGACAGGAAATATTTTCTTAACCTGAATCCTTGAACACAATATGAAATTATGTGTGTTATAACATAACGGTGCTGTGTCACTAATGTAAGGCAAGGGTTTGAACCCCAGCACAGTTTTGTGTTTTGGGCTTGCTTTGACTCCCAGTATGTCTGCAACTAACCAGCTTGACTTGAGGACAGCATTTCATCATCACCTCTGAGGTTGCTTGGAAAGTTGTGTGGCACTTGTGCTTTAGAGATTGTTAGATATGCAGTGGCTGGTAAACTTGCACTGAAATTTACAAGGATCTTCTGTTTCATTTGAACTTGTTACTAGAGCCAGGTTCTTTAGTTGGCCTAAAAGGCCTCAATCGATGGACAGAGACATAATCAATTAATGCTGTCTGCTTGAAGCAATAAGTGGACCTTGCAAACAAGTTGTATGCTTTGAAAAAAGGTAATAGACTTTAATTTGTATCATGAAAATTACATTTTACAACTTTTCCTCTCAAATTTGCTGTGGTAGAAAAAGAACAGAAAAATTATTATTGTAAGCCTGGCATTTGAAAAATTAAAATTGCAGTAAATTGGAGCGGAGAAAAAAAAAATTAGAGTATGTCTTTTCGTATTTCAGAAAATTAGTATCATACATTGCATCAGATTGAAAGAGAAAATGCTGATTTGAGTACAATTTACTGTTTCTAATTTGCATTTAAATGGGCTTAATGTACTGAACTAATGTAATTTGTAGACCAATAGATTTTTGGAGAAAGTGCCTTCAAATAGATCAAAACAAGAAGAACTTCTTTCTCTCTGTTTATTTTGGTTTACTTAGGTCAAGGCTTGAACAGTGATGGGGAGGAGAATGATGATGAACTTGAAATGGAACTGCATCTGACCCCAGATGAGGTAAGATCACTGTGTCAAAT
>BLXT01004148.1:233681-243699 GCA_019648995.1 Plakobranchus ocellatus | reverse complement strand
TCTCTCTCTCTCTCTCTCTCTCTCTCTCTCTCTCTCTCAATCTCACTCTTTCTATCTCTTGCCTCCTGCCATCTGAATACAAAGGAGAAAGAGAGGCCACCAGGGAAGAAACCTCTGGAGATGATCATGACGGGGAAAGAGAGAAAAAACTTGGAAGACTGGAGGGCTGATAGGGAGAAGTATGACAGGGAGCGTCTGGAAAGGCAACAAACTGAGGGTGGTGGTTGGAAGCGAGCCTGGGACGTAGATAAAATTATCTCCACAGAGTGAGTACATTTTAAAAAATTATCTTTATTTCCTTTTTTTTTTTTCTGAGGACTCTGCTTGATATAAATTCTAATAAATCACATATCAATCGACCTTCAAAGGTTTAAAAGGTTTTTATCTTAATAGGGATTCAGTTCTCTATACCAATTCAAAATTTGAAGATTGGATTTTTTTTTTACAATTAATTATTAATGTTATTGATGTGGCAAGTTAAAATTTTTTATTTACTTATCTTATTTACTTTTCATGATATATGTATAGTTTTGATCTGTCTGTATCTGATCAGCATTTTAAAAGTTATTGATTGATTGACTTCTATTTGATGACCGTTACAAAGTAAGTACTGCACGTTTTAGATTTGGACATTAATACATCTTAATAGAAGAGAGTGCAGAAAGTAGCTGCAAAATAAGTTGAAAGTCACATTTGTCATTCGTTCATTCAGTTAAAAACTATTTTATTTCGTTTATGAAGGTTCTTTATCTTTTTGAAGAGTGAAGGAAATATCTGTAGTCTATATGGACACAAATTAAATCAGCTAGATTTCACTGGCATGTTAACTGTTACTTGATCACTGGGTGAAATGCATAGCGTCGAGTGTAATTGAGGAAAAATTCTTTTGCAGATCAGATGAACATTATTCAAAATTTGAACCAGCAAAAAGGCCAGGTAAGTTATAGAATGTATTGTTGCTCTGTACAATAATTTTTTGTATGAAGATTGAAGGATATTTAAAGGAGTAATTGAAGTTACAATTATGTGCTGCATACAAATTTTTAGCATTTTTTTTTCTAGGGCTGAACTGATTCTGAACCTTATTCGTCAAGAAATTTTTTCGTAAGGTGCCTTTCCTGTGATTTTTATTTTATTTAATGGCAAGTAAAATGGTAAAGAGATTTTTTGAGGCAGCAGAGATGTGCATTGTAATTGAACCCTTGGAAATTTCTCTGAAGAAACAGAAATGAAAAGAGGTCAGTGCTGGAAGGTGATTGAAAATTTTCTTAACTGTCATAGGCCACAAGGTCTTGATTGTGGCTGTAATCTATAGTGTGCAACAAAAAGAGAACATTAAATGAATATTAAAGGGGACAAATATTGTATATATCTGGCACTGTGTGTCTTCATCTTTTGCTTTTCCTGACTTTTAGTTTTTTACCTCTATTCTTCGGCTGTCGGTAATTTTTTTTTTTTTTCATTTTAAGTTCATAAATAGGAAGACTTTTAAAAAAGGTAAAAGAGGAAAGACAGATAACCTATTACTCCTTCCAAAAATTTGGAAATATTGGCGAGGAGGAAACACTTGGAATAGATAACATGGAGCACACAGCACAGTAATGAGTGGGGAAATGGGTGCAGAAGTCTGCTTTGAAATCAAAGAAACTAGGAAAGTGATTTTTTTTTTTTTAATGAAACACGTGAAAGGTTGGATAGACTTTATCCCTGTTTTGTGTGTGTCATAACGTCAGTTTATAAAAATGAAACGTCATTGATTTATCATGTATTGCGCATATTAGTAAATGCTGAATGGCAAGATGCTTTTAGATGGTTTAAAGATTCATATTATGATTGTGTGTTGGCCCAAAAAACCGGATTTTTCTTTTTGTCCTCTCTCTCGTTTTTACTCAACTGTTTTCCTTAGTCTGCTTTTCAAACCTTTTAAATACAAAAAAAAAAAGGAAAGGAAAAAAGCAGTACGTTTTTTAAACTAAGAACTAACTTTAATGAACAGACCATTTAATTAAAAAAAATGGTCATCATTGGAATTCAAAGATCAAAAAATGAAAATATGTGCTCAACACATACAGCATGAGTGGTAGTCAGAGGGCGTTAAATTTTTTTGAGTTTTTTTGTAGTTTCACATGAAAATATGTAGAGATATTGGTTAAAATATTATCTAAACCCTTTAGACAAATATTTGCAGTGGTATATAGGAAAGACTGGCATTATTTGGCACCACACTGCCATTGTCTATAAGCAGTGAATTCAATCTTCATTTTTATGGCCTATCATGAAAAATAAAAGCAACTAAATGTCACATTTTGTAGTCGCCCCAAACATTCCTGTGAATGTTAGAAGATAAAGAGACTTTCACTTTCTAAGCGCGATGAGCCAAGATCTTGGCCTGCTCGGCTAGCTGCGATGAGCCAGGATTGTGGTTCTATGATCATGGCCTGTTCTCTCTTATTTTAGCCTACTGAAATACTATTCTGGCAACTTCTTAATGGGTTTCTTGTGGCAAGAACCTAATCTTTTTCTTCTTTGGTTGTCTCTAAAAATCTTAATTTGACTCCGCAATGTACAGGGTGAAATTTTTTAGGACTGCGCTCAGAAGGTTAACATGGCAAAAGTGTTGCAGTTTTTGTGTATTGTCATTTTGTGCTTATCTAATATAGTGAAGTTAAAGTAAATGATCTTATATTTCCTAAAGCTGGCCGTATTGGTAGTGGTCGCTTTGATCGTGGTGAGCGAGAGGAGCGCCCTCGCAGTGCTGTCCTTGGCAAAGGTATGCGCTACAGTTCTCCTGTATCTGCATGCTGCCATTAGTGCCAGTCTTATAGCTCTTTTTTTTTTTTTGTTCATTTCTTAGTCAATTATTTCTCTCATCTTGCATACGATCATTTTTGTTCTAACGCTGAGTATAATTAATGGGATAAAAGATTTGGTTGACATTTTGCTCATGACACTATTTTATTAGTGCCTGCCTCAGATACAATTACTGTAATTCAACATTCAAGGTGTTTAATCAGCTTCTTTTTTTTTTTGCTGTTCTTGTATAACTTTTATTTTTCAGTTTATTCTAGCTTATACACATGGAACTATCAGCACAAAATATATTTTTACTTTGCTTATATTTTTATTATAGAGGTAATTCTTCGGGTTTTAGCTTTTTCATTGCATTATTAAACAGTCAGGAGAGTAGACCAACAATTCATCATGCATTGTTTCATGCTGAACCTTCTAAATATATTTCAATAAAAATACATGTAGCGTTCATTCATACCATATTCATACATTATAAAAAAGGTTAAAACATAGGTATTGTTGCCTTTTTTGAAAACCTGTTACATTTTTCATTAAATGTAATGAGAAACAAGATTTACCCCTTCAAATTGATTGAGGACAGTAGTCTTCAAAATTTCAATTTTAGTTTTCAAGTAATATATTTCAAGGTGAGGAATTAGTTGATTCAAAAATAAGTAATTTTTGTTAAATCAGTGCATTTTCTCTTTTAGAGAGCCAGATATATTTATTCGATTCAATTATGTCACATTGTCCATTAGCTGATGTAAAGCTCTCCAAAGTGACCAATTCGTTTACAAATTTTTAAAATAGTTCTACAAACTTGTAAGGATCAATTTAAGTTTTTTTGTTTTGTTTTTTTTTTTTCTTTTCTTTTGATCTCTCTTAGTTTGTCTCTATCTGGAGAGCAGGAAATATAATTCCATTTGTTGCCCAAAAGTAGTGGGGAAGGAGCCTTGAGAATTAAATCAATAGTGGACGATGTAACAAGCTTTGGTGAGGAGCAACACCGCAGAAAGAAGAAAGGGCCTAGGCCATTATCTATGCCCATATATTATTATAAAAGCAATTTTGCCTTTATGGTCTTTCCTTTCAGTTTACTTTGGGGTTTTATTACCTCAAGTTTGTCCTTTTTTGTGAGGGGCTACTTTACCACTGTGCAGCATGTTATGACTGAAATAATTCATGTCTCATCTTGTTGCATCGCATTTTATGCTCTTGGACCACCATTCCTTTGTTTCAGCATGGTTGCTAAAAACAGCCTAAACTGTCTTTGGGTGACAAGGTTTGAAGAGTCTCTTGATTTCAGTTTTGGCCATACTTCTTTTCTGTTATTGGTTTGATCATTGACTATTATTTTACTTTCGTGTTGTGGTCTTGTATTTTATTTTCTGTAATATCTTACAATTTTTGTTCAGCTTCATTTTATTTTTTTTGTATCTCACAATATTGATCGTTATTTTGTTTTATTTGTAAATTCTCGCAAACTACTAATGTTTTCTTTGCTTACTTTGAGAGCATTTGTTTTCACTGGAGATATTCAGTATTTTACCTGGTTAGATATCTTGAAGTGCAGTGTAACGAAAACTGACATAACAATCCATCGATAGAAAAAAATTGCACGTTTGATAAAATTCAATTTTCATCTAAATCATCAGTTGTTCTCTTTATCAAATGGGCCTTTGATGAAAAGTATTGGAAAGAAGCTCAGCGCTGATAAAAATTCACATCTATTGTTCAAATTGTGTCAAGCTGTCATCTTGATGGCCTTTCTCTTGACTTTGATCTAACCATACATTTTTGATCTCATAAAAGAAGACATTTTGAGGCTACCAGAGTAAATAAATCACAAGCTGTTGTGGATGCTTTTGCACAAGAGCCTGGTAAACGATTTCATCAAAGTTAATGAAAGTAAAATCTTTAAACTTGCATATCTTTTGACGCGATTGTGATAGAGGTATAAGTTTAGGTTTTTTTAAATAAAAGTATATATTGAAGCATATACATGAAACTCATAACTCAATATGTCTGAAATTTGAGTTGTTCCTGATTTACTCACTTTGCCTTTCAAATATGCTGAATTGTATACGTTTTTGATAGAGCTGTAATTTCAGCGGACTTTAACTAAAACTTAATCGCTTTGGATTTAAGAAAAGAAATGTAGTTATGCAATATATATTTTAAAAATATGAGATATTATGTGTTAATATCAAAGACTCATTTTGCAGAAAATGAATTTTAAAAAATTTTGTAACAGCTTTGCAACTCTCTTATCCTCCCCCCTGAGCTTTTGTCACAAACAAGATTTCGGTAACAGGCAATGCTATACAAATGAAGGCGCCAGTTGAAGATTCAGCCGAATGTCACAATTTTTAGCTTTTGAGAAAATCAGAGTCTCTATCACCTTCTCATAATATCTCAAATGGCAGTTATGTGATTGATTCATTTGAGCAAATTGTGCTTCAAAATGACTATTTGGGATCGGAAACATTGGCCATAATTGTTTGCTTCATTATGATTTAATCGGTGCTTCACTTGATTTGCTTTACAAAATTATTATTGATCAACTCTCTATCGGGTTTTCACCATGGTAATTAAATGATAGATAGTTTTGAGGGTAAACTCTTTGCTACACTTTTTTTTTCAAAATGTCTCTTTACTTGGAATTTCCTGATGTGTCCTGTATCTTGTTTCAGGTGGGTTGCAGCAAGATCAGCATAGCGGGCCTCAACAGCATCAAGACTCACAACCTCACACTCCCAAGCAACAGCACCAACAACAAGTGAGTGGAGATAGCACCAAAGGCACACCTCGTGGTCGAGGTCGTGGCAGAGGGAGAGGAAGAGGGAGAGGTGCCTCACCAGTAGTTCCAGGCAGCGCAGGTGCTGGCAGTGGTGGTGGTGGAGAGAAAAATGCGCGTCCCCGAACATGGTCTGGAGGGGATGACCGCTTGGTAGAGTGTCAGAAGGAGTTGTTGCTGGTGAAGTTTGATAACACAGCTGGCGACAACAGTGTTGAGGTGGAATATGGTGAGGATAACCTCTCTCCGTCTTCTCCTCCAACACCATCTCGCTCACAATTGAGACAGACTGCAGCTCCTACCACACCTGGACGGGGGCCTACTGGTCGCACACCCAACCAAACGCCAAGGCAGTCCAAACAACAGCAAGGGCGAGGTCCACGCTCTGGGGGAGGAAACAAAAATAGTGGAAGAAGCCACAAGTCAAATCGCGACCCAGTTCATAAGAGCAGGTCTCACTCTGGGTCACGAGGAGCAGAGGAGGAGGAGTTGAACTCCCCTCCTCCGACTCGCCCTCATAAAGAGCCTTTACTCCCCACACCGGGACAATCAGCTTTCCAGGGCGGGCGTGTCAGAAGCATATCCTCTCAGTCACACAGTCATGGGGATAGTGAGGAGTGGGAGGACTGTACAGGCTCATCAGGTGCCTTGGAGGAAGATGAATACCTCCATAGCATCCAAAATGGAGGTGCTTCTACAGTTTATCATCACCAGCATGGCAATGACGCCCTTCACTTGGAAGTCAAATTAAATCCAGATGCTCCAGAATTCTTGCCAACCTCTCCTGATTTTATGAAAACCCCTCCTGGTCATGTCAAGGTCCTCAACTGGGCATCTGATGCCAACCCAATCTCTCCTCCAGTTTCACAAGGGTCAGGAATAACTTCTCCCCGCCTTGCTCCAGCCACTGCCCCCCTGTCCCAACAGTCAGAGCCCTCTCCTATATCATCACCAGGATCTTCTGCATCAACCAGGGCTGCCAGGCAAAGGGAGATAGCAGATTCAATGCCTGAAGCAGACCAGCCTTTCGTTCCTCCAGAAGTAATGATGGCTATGATAGCGCCTCAAACACAAGTCCCAGTTGAGGAGCAATCAGAGCAGGTGGGAAAGAAAGAGATGTTGGGAGTGTTGGAAAATTCTCACGAGCAGGATGATAATGAGGAAGATGAGGATGATGAGAAATTTGAGGACTCTGTGGATGAGTCCCCAGCATCCTTCTCTGTACCTGCAGTTCAAAGCAATGATTTATTAGAGGTAAACAGAAAAGAACTGTGTCAACCATATTTAAAATCTATAATGTGACTCAAGACTAGTCCAAATCAGATGAGTTTGGTTGGTGGTCTTCTTTAAATCTTTTGTTAACAATAATTTTTTTTTTTTAATGGTAAGGGTGGAGGACTGTTTTATACCATCACTTGGCTGTGCACAAGAGAAATCAAACAAATTCTCATTTGAATTTTTTTAAGCATTAAATTAGATCATTGGAAATGGAATAAAGATTAGTTATTTGTATTTGACGGCAGGGTGGGGATGAGCCATTTTCGTTCCTTCCAGACAGAGTTGGGAGTTCCCTGAAAATCACTATCCTGTGGCTGACATTATGCAATGAGAATGTATAATACACTTGTAATAAAGCGAATCCTTTGTAGGCTCTTATCCTGTTTTGTCTTTTTTTTTTCAGCCAATGTATGGGCTTGCTTATTTTGCCCAACGGATGGGAAAAAATATATTTTTTTATAAGTCGCATCTTGCTATTTTAACTTAAGTCTTACCTGTATCAAGAGAACTGGAACATAATTTTCTTGAGTAAGTGTTAACATCTCTTGCCGTGATATGCAATTGAGGCAAATCAGCCTGGAATTGATGTTCAGTAATAGAGCTGCTGTGTTTTTAGCATTCGAGGTTAATATAAAAAAAGCGATCTGAAAGAATTCTTTCTCTGGCTGATTCAGTTTCATGAGTCACGAGACTCACTTTTTCTGTAGCAATTGAGAGGCTAGCAAGAGAAGTTCTTCTTGCATTTTTTTTAGTCCATTTTCTTTTGTTTCACACACATACAAGAAAGGTTTTACCAAAGAAAATCAATAATTGTATCTTCTGTAGTCCTGTTCTTAGACCTAGAAGACAGTCTCCTATATCTAAGCTTTTTTGGACCATGTGTATTGAAGGACCATAAGAATCAAAGTATAGTAAAGGCAACAGTTTGCATGTCCAACCCAGTAGCATGTTTGGAAACACTCTAGATTTTTTGGTGAGAAAGTATACCAAGCTGGCTGCAGCTTTCCTTTAGTTGAGACATAGGAGCTATCCTTTGTGTAATACAGCTTAGCAGTGTGACTTTTGCTCTGTGCAATAAGGAAAAAGGGGATGCCATTGTGTGACCAGACATAATTCTGCTAACTGTTGCTGCAAGAGCCATGATCTAGTCTTGATACACAAAGTATAATGCCTATTCATTTTTGGGTAAGGCATATTAAATGTGAAACATATATCTTTTATGTCAGCCACAAAGTCAGTTTTGGCCACCAACATACTTACAACCTAACAGGAACTAAATCTGTAATGATTATCATTTATCATTTGTTGGTTGGTTTTTTTTCCAGTGTTTTCTTTGTACTGTCAGCACAGCTTTGTGGGAAAGAAGCATAAAAATCAGACTTACCAAAAAAGTAAATTATGCAGATATTTTCTCTAATAATCTTAAGTGTGAAACCAGCCAGTTCCTCATTCATCAAGTTTTATGTAGGATACTTTTTTAAATGGAGGATAATTTTCTGTTTGAAAGGATTCGTTGAATTGAGAAAGCTGCTGAACATAACTCAACTGTATAAAAAAAAAAAAATTTGTCAAGAATATTATTATCTATTTTCAATTTTTAGCTTTGAACATTTAATTCATTAATGTCAGTCAGATCACAGATTATTCAAAGCATTTTTATTGAAAAAATTCGAATAACCAAAAACAACCCAGAAATTTAGACCTTTTAAATTCACACCTAGCCTCGGTAGCTGTGTAGTTAATTTCAATGTTTTTAATATTCTCATCTTTGCAGCCTTGATACATTTTATTTTCAGGGCAAAGACATATCGAGCTCATCTGAAGCAGAACAAAAATCAGAAGAAGGGGCTGTTTTAGAGCTTGAGGACTCACACTTTGACAAAAGCAAGGAAAGTTATGAAGCTGAAAATGCCAACTCTTTGCCCTTGGAATCTATTGTTTCTGAACCAGCGGAGGCAGAACAAGCTTCTTCTGCACAGTTGGGAGATGAACAGAAATCTGCCATTGCTTCTTCCTCCCGATCTGCTGAAACTGCAGAAGTAACTCAGCCTGCTGCTAATAACCTGGCCCCTGAGGCTCACACTGATTCTGAACCTTTAGACCCCCAGAGGGATTCAGAACCTGCTAGTAAGGATAATACTGACAGGCCTTCCTCCATAACTGAGGAAACTAAGGCTGTGTCAGGCCTTGCTACAACCCCAGCAGAAACGGCCATATCTTCTCCACAGGAAGAGGTAGCACCTGCCACACAGGAAGAAGCTATACCTCCTGTACAGGAAATAGCAAGAACTTCCACACAGGAAGAAGCTGTAGCTTCCACACAGGAAGAAGCTGTAGCTTCCACACAGGAAGAAGCTGTAACTTCCACACAGGAAGCAGCTGCAGCTTCAACGCAAGAGAATACAAATGCTAAACCCACTGCTGAATAGAAAGACATAAAAAACAGTTCTGTATTTCAGGAGAGTCAATCATGTAAGTACTTTTAGTCCAACTTGCCTCATGATGAAGCAAAATTTAATTTTAACTCTTAAGTATAAAACCTGAAAATGAAAGAGAGTTGCTTACCAGGGATGCCAGTTTTCCTATTTTAACAGGATTTCTGACTTTTTGTCTTATTTTTATTTCTTAAAAGTCAATTATACTTTAAATACAACTTTGAGTAAACTCTTTATTACTGTACAAGTTTCCTGCTTTTTTTGTCAGAAGCCACTGGCATCCCTGGCTCACTTCACATACTTTCAAAAGATTTCAAATAGTTTGTTTTCAGAGCATTTTGAATTGGTAGTCAGCATATAAAACCTCTGAAGTGCCTATTAGCAAGGTAGGTACTTCAGAGATTTGATTTGCCTACCATCAAAATGGTACAATTAACAGAAAAAGTTTGTGGTTTTCAAGAATATGTGCTGCAGATTCATATCGTAAGAGAACTGTGTAGCCCTAGCTTTTGTTTCCAAGTCTCTCTTTACATTTAGATGTTTCAGGGAGAGCTATGTTTATAAGTTTTCTACTCTAATTCTGCTTTGTTGAAACAGTCTCTTGCCTTTCCATGTTTTCGCTCTTGTGATGAATGAATAAGTTCTTTTTTTTTTCCTTTTTTCACATTTCTCTTCATCAGAAATTGTATGCAAATTGAATGGATGTTTTCTTGTCTTG
>BLXT01004148.1:200697-218421 GCA_019648995.1 Plakobranchus ocellatus | reverse complement strand
TATTATTATTATTATTATTATTGTTATTACTATCATTATTATTATTATCATGAATAAGTTAATATTACATGTAGTATTTAAAAAGCAAAATTTAGTACTAAAACTTGTAAAACGGCAGAGTAAAAAATCATTGATTATAATAACTGAAGAGACAACCCATTGTGCAACTTCTTTGACCCCACCCCTTTACCCTCTCCCCTCAACCAATAACCACTCATTAATTGCAGAACGGGAAACAACCTAAAAACTCAATTGCTCCAAAAAATTCAGCTCTAGCGCAGAGAAATTTTTAAAACGTGGGCTTTAAATAGGCCTATGAATAAAAGCAAAGCGGGAAAATAAAATTTAATTTCAATATTGCAATGAAGACACAGAAAAGATTTTGTTTTAAATGTTGCGATCTTGTTTCTAAAATGTTCATAGAATACATTGATTTTTTTTTTAATCAGGTCTAGGATTTAGATTTTTTACAATTTTGAGCTGACATTTAAAAAAGGCTCCTGCTTCTCAGTCTAACTCACTTACATAGTCTATTCACAATAAAATTATTATATAGATATAGTGAATCGCTCATAAATTTTGATTAGATACTGTATTTCTTAATCTATACGTCAATTCCTTGCTATTTCTCAATAGACCTAGTTTAGCATAACTATAGATACAATAGGCCTACATATGAAATGCCTTACTTCTTAATATGTTTTTTGTTTTTAATTACAAGGGTTTCATGCTGAAAAACATAGTCCATCGATAGAAAAAATTGTTGGAAAAGACAATTTAGAATTAGATCCTAGAAATATTAGCCTTCTCAACCTTCCAATTTAATCTAGGCCTTTCTTAATCACAGCTTACGTAACATATTTTCATCTTTTTCTTTAACTGTTTTTATATAAATCTCAATTTACAATACAAAAATTGTGCTTGTATCCTCTCAATGAAAATTGAAACAGATTATTTTTTTCTTCCAGACATATTGGCATCAAAATAGTTATAGTTTCTGATGGAACTCTTTTGCTCTTTAGATAAGCTGATTAAAGGGATTTAATATGGCTGCACAAATACTGTTGGCTTTTTTCAATTTTGTAAATGGAGATTCTTTTTTTTTTTAAAACATTGTAAAGAAAGAAACACAATTTTTGGGGTCCACTTTTTAGCAATTGCTCATCCATATTCACGTCAAACTAACCTTTTCTTAAATAATATAAAAAACATATTTTGAATAGCCTCTTTTTTTACAATGAGCTCATAAAAAAGAATTGCAGTGTTGACATTCATAGATGATACATGCAATTTGAAAAACAAAAATTATGGTCAGAAAATTTATAAAAGCAAATATGGTAGCTTAATTTTTAACTAAAATATTGCTAAAGCTTTGCATGAGTCATTGTTCATTGGTAACTACTCCTTGGGACGATGAAATATAGTTAAAATAAAGTACTATTTTTATATCTGAAAATGTTGCTTAATATAGGGATAAATACGTATCTAACCTTCACTATGTCCAATGCAGTGGTGAACACACTGCCCAGTGTTCAGATTCCAGAGGATAAGAGTATTATCCCAAGATCCACTCACAGCAAACTGTCTATGAGTTGACAAGCACTACAAAAGAAAAAAAACAACAACAAAAAAAAAAGAAAATTACTCAATTATGTCCATTATTTGTAAAATTTTTTTCAGATTACACTTTTTGGAGTTTGGAATCTTATATAAATCCTTCTGTTGGGCCTTCCTTTTTGCCTGATCTCTCAATTTTCATGGCATGAAAAATTAGAGATTCACTTTTGAAATTAATATTTTACACGACAAATAAATGTACATAGATTATTTCTGATGTTCTAAGGATAAGAATGGGTAAAGGCAGGATCAGTTCATTTTCATATCAAAATATTAGTATAAGCAAATAACATTCTTTCAATCTGATCTTTCAAAGACAGATAAAAATTATTTCAAGTCATAATTTTTCACAATTGTTTTGTGCTCTTGTAGTGATTTGGATGGCATCAAAACTTTAAAGTCCTTATGAATGAGAAGTCTAAATAAATCTCTCAGATATCAAATTTTACCTTGTCTTTTTTTGTTTTGTTTTGTTTGTTTGTTCCCATTGTTTGGGTGACCTTAAAAAATTTAAAAAGAAAAGAAATTAACAAAAAAAATAATAGGCTAGGTATAATATTGAAATATAATAAAGTAGCTTTTATCTTCATAATATTTATGCCCAAAACATTTGTAAAATGTCCCCCAGCCTGGAAAAAAAATGTGATTATAATCTTATTCTTTTATGTAATGTTTTGAATATAATCATTTCCTCCAACCCAAATGAAATGTTATTGATTTTTCTTTTTTGATTGGCACAAACCTCAATTTCATCTGTGTGTATTCTCATGATCTGTTTCAATTCTTTTGTCTCCAAACACCATACTCGCACGGTTCTAAACAAATTTTACCACAAAAAAAAATTGATTTCATTTCTTTTCATTTAAGCTTGTATCATATAGCCCTACAACAGAAGCTCATCATTTGCAAAGTGGATTTGTTTATCAGGTATATACATAATGTAACTGTCTGCCACTCAACAAATCAGAGGCTTGTGAAAATCTTAAGGTATAATGGGGATGATTATGTCAGGCCCAAAGCTCATCACCAACAATTGGGCTTGAACCACCAGCATCACTAAAAAGTATTTTTATCATCTACTCACTGAACCATATGGCACAGATTTGTCCTAAATTGCTGTATTCATCATCATCATAATGCAATATTCAGACAGTAACAATAATAAATTATCAATATAAAAACATTTTAACTGTGGAGAGAATTTAAACCTGTATGGTGCAACCCAATAGTTAATCACTCAATCAATCAGTAAATTTTTAAGCAAAGTTTGGTAGAGAGATGGGAAGAAATATAGTTTGGAAATATTAGCGCAGTGATGTATAGCATTTTGGAGGAAAATTTTAGATGTGAGCAGACTTTTTTTTTTTATTTTATAATATCATGAAATAAATGGTGCAAATCTATAAAGTAAATATTCTTGTTTTGTACTTACATTATAGTGAAAATCGCATCCAATGTCAGCTAATAGAAGGCATTTTATTTGAAACGATTACAATAGATGTTTTTAATACAAAAAGTACTCTTTTATTACAGTCATTTCAGAGTTAAATGAATTTATAATGATCAAACTTAACAGTTTTCTCTACCTGAAGTTATTGATTATATGCTGCTCTACCTAGATAAATTCATGGTCTACTCATGATTCAAAATATATAGAAATAATGCTAAATCAGATGTGGTTGCAAATTTGCCTCAAGTTTAGACAGGGATTAAGATAAAACTCATTGTCACGATAATGATCTGCTTATAAAAAGCCAATTAAATATTTTTAGATAATTTTGTTGATATCAAAACCAAAACAGAAAAAGCACATCTTCCTTAAGTAAAGAACTGAAGGATTAAGACGCTACCGACCTAAAGTGACAGTGATGAAATGCTTTGGCACCTTTGATTTTGGAGAGTAAAATTAATTTATCATAGAAAATATTCTGTTTACAAAATTTTTGTCATGGAATGGCAGGTTAAGGTGAAGTGTTTATTTTTCATAAATAGGTTATTTTGGTTTTCTACGAGTTATCTCTAGCACTGGCAAAAAAAAAAAAAGTATCATTGCAGTCGCCATGCATCATATACCTGTCAGTCCCAGCACTGATGAGTTTAGAACCAGATAAGCAGAGATGATCCACACTTCCTCCATGTCCCATAAATGTTAGCACCACTTTCCCTGTAGCAATATTTATCACCCTTATCAGACTGTCACCACATCCTGTGATTACTTGGTCACCCTAAAAAATTGGAAGATAAAGTAACATATTTTATGATACCACAAAATGGGTGGCTTACTCTAAAAATAATTTTTTGACAAAGATGTGGGCTGAACCCAGCTTACATAGGGCATTTCCACTAGATAGCAACAATTGAACATAATATATAGCAGTGTCACCCACAACAATATGTTATGGAGATAGCTTTTGATCAAAAAACGAAGAAAATTATCTTAATGACCCCAACACTTATAAAATATTTTACTACTCCAAAATATCTGAAAACTACAAGTATAGAATGAAAATTCAACAAGTATTGTTAAATGTTCAACTTCCCTGTTAAATTTATTCAAAAATTTTAAGATCCACTTGGGCCTACTAATGTAAATTATCAGGGTATTTCATAGTAAAAAAAAAAAGAAAGAAAGAAAAAGAACTTGAACCCTTACATAGAGATTGAACTGGGAAACAATTTTTTTCTTGATACTTTGACAATTAAAATACAAAATATCAACAAGACACACTTTTAACATTAGGGAATCAAGCAATAGTTTTGAAAATAATAGAGTCAAATATAGCAAATATCTTTCTTTCAATGGCATAAAAGTGTTCCTCAAATTGTGTTTTGATGTCATTTTATCATCAAATGGATATCTTTGCCCGAAAGTTAAATCTAAACTTAAATACTCTCCAATATAGATGTAGTAAAGATTTATCAATGATATGTGAAGGAAAAAAAGACAAGAAATAACATTGGAAGGAAATAAAATTAATGCAACTTACTACAATTTTAACAGCAGTGACTGTGTCTGAGTGACCAGCAATTTTTCGTACACATTGACAGTTTCTCAAGTCCCAGACACAGACAGATTTGTCATCGCTGCCACTTATTAGGACATCACCTTTACAAGAAATGCAAATGTATTATCACAATCAAATGCGCTAAAAAAAAATGGCATAAATTTATATGCTTTTTGGTTCAGACATATTGTTCTTTATTCCATTGATTATACCCGATAATGGTAAAGCATGATCCCTCTTGTTGAGCTTTTCAAATGATCCGATAAAAATTTTCATGCAAAAATCTCTTACCTTGACAGTCAAATGCTGTCACTTTATCTGTGTGTCCCCTGAGTGCTGGTGCAACAGTGTAGCGCCCTTTAGTCCAATTTTTGTTTAAGTGAGTCCTTCGTAAATATATTTCTTTCCATTTGCAGACTGGAGAAAGTCTTGTTGTTTCGGAAACTGTGGGATTTATACTAGACAATAACAACACTGAGGTATATATAATGTAATGTAATTATGTATATATGTAGTCTCAGGAGCAAACCTGTCAAAAAAATTCTTTTACCTTAAACCTTTTTTATCCTTTATACTCGTTATAATATTCTATCACATCGAAGATCAAAAAAGATATCATAAGTGCAAATCCACAAAAAAGCTTAGATGAAGGGCTTGATAATTTATTTTAAATTTGGAAAAGAGAACAAAAAGAGAAGAAACCATGAAAATATTTTTCCTTTACATCAATGATGATATGTAGGGTCTATATATCCAAAATGCATTCAATATCAAAAGTTCTACCGCTATATAAGACATATTTTAATTGGAGAACAAATTTTAAAAAGATTGGGTGGAAATCGTTTTGAAAGAGAGAAAAATATTCATTTTGTCAGAAAATAGTAATTCATAGTTTTAATTCCATAACATTTAGAGCAAAATTTTATTTGGTAAATCAATAGCTTGAAATTCACTTGGTATATTTTAAAGCCATTATGATATATATCTATATAAGTATAAATGAATTATTTTGTCCATTTAATGATGCTTTCAAAGATTCAAAACTTTTAATATGCAGTCGCAATTTCAAACTTTTTTCTCAATAACACCTTCATTGCCAGATTACGTCTTTCCAAACATCCTAACCATCCTACTAGTAAAATTTACTCCAGAATATATTGCCATTTATTGAACGGAAACCTCTTCAAAGTATTTTTCATCCTTGAGCATTTGACAGTTACCTTTTAGTTCAAAAAATGGTGAGTTGCCTGAAACATTTGTTGCTGGTCGAGAATAAGATTCTTCTCTAAGGATATCCTCTGTTGGTCCATAGTGTACAAAATGTTGCTCAGCACAAAATCGGAACCTGTAAAGTATGAAATCTTTGTTATAGGTTAAGTGCAACTTTTGTTTTCTTATCTGTATAATGTAGGCACATAATGCAAAGGGGAAAAAATAAAAAGAATGTTCTCATAACATGTTTTACAATGAAAGATGTTATCCCATCTTTTTTTAAGCAGTGCAAAAACTGTGATTTATACAATTTCTTCTCACCACTATCAAAAATCTTTTAAAATCCTTCATCTTTAACTTCTATTTCCATTTTATTAAAACAAGAAGCCACGATTTGTAAAATGACAGGATCTTAGTTAGCAAATCTTGTTTTTTTTTTTTTCTTTTTAAGAAAAATATCAGAATTGATTTGAAATTACTAGGAGAAAAAAGTGTGGCCCATCGATTTTTTTCTTTAAAGCTGGGTGCTTTGCAAATAATTTTTGTTTTTAAAAAATGATGCTAAAAACAGAAATATCTGAAGAAGTGCTTGAGTTACCAGTCTCACTTTATTAAAGACAGGCTAATCCTGAGAACAGAGAGGAGAGACTTAGTGCATTTTTAAAAATCATCAATTAAATTCATCAAGCAAGGAAATTCTTATGCCAGAACTGAAAGATAAATTACAGCTTCTTATCTGATTCCATCCACACCTTTCATTATGCCTTTTGATCTATATCTCAGTTAAACAGTTACAATATATATTTTTTTGTTTTCTTTTCTGCTATAATTTTAAAGTAAGAAGCCAGGTAAGAAAAGAATGACTATGAAAGGTTCCAAACGTTAAAGCGATCTTACCAAAGCTCATCGGAGTTACCAAATTCGCGCCAGTTCACACAAACACACTGAAACGTCGAAAGCTCACGAGCATTCAAAATCTCAAGAATTTTGTCAGTTATTTCAACAGGAAGAAATTGTGTAAAATCGTAGCTTTGAGTCATGTCAAATCTTTTACAAATGTTCCACACAATTCTATTCCAGAGACACTACATCTTCGATGACTGATTATTCATTTTCAACAACTTCTCAATTTGGTAGAACTATTATTTCAAATAAAATGCTCATTTCATCGCAGGCACTTTAACTGATGTAACTAATGACGCTAAGTTCGACTGTAGTGCCGAATAAGTAGTTGAAAACATGAGTGAGACCCTGAAAAAAATCTGATTGTATTTATTTATTTACTTATTTATTCCTCCCAATGAAATCACCCACATGAGATGAAAATTGTAAATTCTTTGCTCGATAAAATGGTGTCATACAAAAACGACAATTTTTAATCAAGATGCTAAAACTAAGCCAAAACTATAGATAACTAAAAACACCTTGTACTTAGTGGCATATTTGAAGAATGAAATCTTGCCCTCTATGTTCAAAAGAGTTTCTTGCTTTCGCGAAGGTCGTTATCATTATCACCAGATGCCTACCTGTTTTAGGCGCCGGGTCCCTCAATGTGCTTTGGGTAAGTTGTCCTTATCGTATGCCGAAGATTTCTATTAATAATGTAATTAAACACATCTTTACCTGATTCCTGGTGCAATTAAAATTCATATTTTCATTTGCCGGTGTCCTGACCTCACTTGTAGCCTACTCTTCGGTCGGCTTGGGTGTTTTGAATATTAATGTCTTGTCTTCTTTACAGACATTGTTGATAATAGATTATCAGATACCAGTGGATCACATTAGTCTAACTCTCCGCATCATCGTCATACTTAACATATCACCTGGCCAGATGATGCTTCTCGAACCCTCATACAGGAGAAACTAAGATAGTTAATGTTTTGAAGTCCTTAGCTTTTTATCATTATATTTATAAACCTTTTTTTTTTTTTTTTTTAAACTGGCCTATTCATATGGTATGGTTGATTTGTTTCCAAGAAATGCGAAGCTTGTCATGTGGCGCAACTAGGCCAAATTACTTTAAATCTGTTGAGGAAGAGAAGATAGGTTCAATGCCTGCAGACCTTCATTTCTTATCTTTTTTCGTGATTTTCTTTTTCCGTTGATTTTCTCGGACTTTTCAGTGCATTTTTTTAGGTGCATCTATGCAACGCTCGTGGGAATTATGATATCTCTATTATAGATGTTAGCTGCTTTTCTTTTAGTTTTGTCATCGTGATGGCAAACCTCTTTCTTATATTTAAGTTAATTTTACATTTGCCTCAAGTCTTGCTCCCAATCATTCTCTATAAATTTTGATTAAAGCTTATTGTTTGCATCGCCTTTGCCATTACCTTATTTTGGTCTAGACCTGCCAAATGTGTAATTTCTTCCAGTTCCATGCTTCGATTAAAGCTTCTTCCCTGCAATCTTTGACCATATTTTTTTTTGTTAGATTTGGCGTATTTATCTAAAGTCGATGAATTCATAGACATATTAATCGTTAAATTTGGTACCAGGGAGTTTCTTGTTATAGATTTGACTCGGTTTTATCAGTGCGGCGGAAGATAAACATTTCAATAGCTATGTCAAGCTTTTTCCTTGCTACTCTTATGTTTCTTTTTTGCTTTAAAAACTATTTAAAATTCAATCCTATAAGCCCTTCTTTTCAAAAAATCCCAAAAGAGAGGCACATTCTACTACTACCTCAGGAGGGTTTTTCCATTCGTCTTTTTTCTTAAAAAAACTATTATTGCGATCACATCCGTATGTCTCTATCTTGGACGTTTAAGAGGTGTAACTTTCAGAGTTGCAAAGTCTTGTATTGCGAAGCTTACTATTCATCCTCTGGACGACCCATATGCGTCATTACAAATAGGAATTTGGCAACAGTGCATATTTGCCCACACAAGGCAATCACTAGATAGATAGAAGAGTATTGCAGTAGAGGTAGACAGAGAATAACTTTATTGAAAGTCTCAACTCATGAGCAGTAGCTAATGGTAGCAAAAACAAGTGTATAAGGTAACAAACTGAGTGGAGGAACATGATCCCCAATGTCTGTTCTGAACAGGCCCCCTAAAGAAGTATATTACTCTGAAGAGATGCGGTGATAGTATCCATTTTCGTATTGTAATGATTTTTTTGTAATAGGTTTATCGTTGCGCCAAAATCATTCAGGCGCCGCCACAGGGTATACTACTATTTACAGCCCAGAAATCACAGGCCAAGTTCAAAGAAACAGAAATCATTGTCGTGGAAAGAAAGAAAGAGTGATTCAAATAATTATTGTGATCTCATAAACAACAGTGACGAGATCATGCATGAACATGGTCTAAGTTTGCGTACTCTGAGGTCTTTTCTGACGGCTTAAAAGTTTCACGCAAAATAATAAGAAAATTTGATAGTTACATGTCTAGTTCACTATATTTAAAATCCACAGCGAAAAAAAAAAAAAAGAAACATCTTCAAAACACTGAAAGGAAAGGGTTTTTAAAAGGTATGACTTGTCACGGCTAGGAATTTTTAAACAAACTGCTTATGATTTTGAAGGAAAGAAAAGATATATTAATTTTATGAGCAGAGATATAGGCTACATTAATTGCTGAACGAGACAAATATGGGCTGATATTTTAAAAAGACATAAGTGTAGTTCACATTTGACTGGGTCCACGAGTCTTGAACATAATGCTTTTGTAGTCTCTGGCTGAAGACGATTACTGTGACCTAAAATAATAACCTGTTTTCTTACGAAATTCGAATAGAAGGTTACACGAATTGATAAACTTGGAACGTTTTATTTGATCCCATTGAGAGTGTTTTTTTTTTTCTTTTATTTATTATTTACGTTTTTTTCCTAAACCAATAGAGCTGAGTTATGTTGCACATTTATAAGGCATTAAAAGAGTATGGGCAAGCTCTGCAAGACTATAGTATAAGAGGACATCATCATCATCATTTTGTCCTCATCATCATCATCATCATCATCATCATCATCATCATCATCATCATCATCATCATCATCATCATCATCATCATCATCATCGTTGTCATCGTAACCGTCGCGTTCTCTCATCGTTATCTTCATTACCATCATATTGTTGAAGTCATCATCATGTGTAAAAAAAAAAAAAAAAAAAAACATCTTTACCCTAAAAAAGCAACAGTATGAGCAGTAACTCTGTTTTAGTCGCAACCTTTTCTTCATCAACTATATCCAGTTTTTTTTTTCCATCTTTTTTCAACGTCTCAACCTGTGTGAACGATGAGTCTTCCCCATGATTTTCACAGAAGAGCATAAAAGCACTCCAGCACAGCTCATCTTGAGGATCCTGCTGCTGAGAATTCTAGGCGAGCGCTTGTGAGAGTCACGTGATCGCTCTAGATATAGCTCGGGCGTAAGAGGTCAGTAAGCAATGTTTTCACTGTGCACCTGTCCTGAGTTGAACTAGCCAGTGAGAGGTGTCGCCGTTTCCTTGTATTTTGCCCAAGGTTGAATTAGCCAGTGAATCCTATTGTTGCTAGGTGTCCTCGTTTCTCTGTCTCCTGTCCTGAGTTGAACGAACCAATGAATCTGATTGTTATTAATGTAAGGGAGGTAGTCTAGTCGCGAGTCTAGGAGTTGTTACCCAGCTCTGTCTGAGTTATCTCTCCTTTCTCAGGTCGTGTACGCGCTGACTCCCCCTGAGCGCTATGCTTGATTAGTTTATGGCACACAAGGGTGCATTCTCTGCAAGTCCAACGCAGAAGAATTGTTTGATGTTGACCGAAGAAAAGCGATTGATGTTAATAAAAGAAAACTTGATTTTGTTGTTCCATGTTCAAATTTGAAAGTAAAAATAGTCCTTGTAGCGTCTTTGTGCCAATACGCACTTATTTTAAACAATGTTTTTTATATTAAATAATTCGTTAGTAGTAGGGTTTTTAACTTTTTATTGTTAGTCGTCAGATGTATTATTGAGTTTAGTAGTTTTGGGAATGTAAAAGTTGGTGTATTGTAATATTTTTAGGTCTATTTTGCATTGAGTAGGGAAGTGATGTTATCATCGGGTCTTTTCTGGCGCGGCCTGAGGCGTGGGCTCGCTCATTCGGCTCACAGTTCTCTCAGAGACAAGACGTGTCTCGATCCTGACTAGTATACTTTGCTTTTTTAAAACATACTTCACTATATAACTTATTTAAGAAGAGTCAAAAGAAGACATGTAAAAAGTTCTTGAAAAACAACAAGAGCAGGTAAAGTTGTATTTTAATTAAAATCATTTTTTTCTTTTAGTGTTTTAATTTTATACATATTATAATATATTTATTTGATCTCTTAGAAGTCTAGATTTGAAACAACTTGCTAATGGGGATAAGTCGGTTATGCCTCTATATAAGACACAGTCTAAAATGCCCATTTAATTTAGACAGGATGTTCCTCTATCGATCAAGTTTTTTTTCTTGATCACATTAATTGTTTAATACTTGGTTATTTCTTTTGTAATACTTCTTTAGTGTCTCAACTTCAATTCATTACAAGTAATAACTTTATCGATTTTTATTGTTAGTGAAAAAGTTGTATAAATCCCGCTTCATTGTTTAAGTGATGCACTCACTTGTAGTTTTGGACTTGTTCGTGAGTGGTCCCGCAGGAGAACAATCTAACTGATGTTAGCTGTATCTTACTAAATCGCAGTGTGCGTTATGGGCACACCGGTACTTTAGCGCTACTCGTATTTTGCTGATCTTAAGTTACATATTGTGGAGAAATTTATAAGGATTTCCCTTTGTTCTTGACTAATATCACTTTGTGAAATATTATGTATTTCCATTTTTATTATCGACAATAAGAGATAATTATGGCTGGTTAATGAGTATCAAGGGCCATAACTGTAAAAATTTGGGTTACTTACGGCACCACGAGTTACTTCCAGTGTATAAATGATAACTTTTCTGCTTTGTTCTATTATTAATCAGTCGTGGACTAATGTTTCATTTTCCCTTTTAATGGTTACTTTATTTTAATTTGCATGCCGATTCATCTTTTTCTTTCTGCCTCGAGTCTGACATGGAAGTTTACGAAAAGTAGTGTTGTGCTTTATTTAGAGAGTAGACAGTTAATATTTGCTCTCTTAGTGACTTGTCTAGTGTGTGTATTTTCATTCTCTTGTGTGTACAAACTGCTATTTTCCTTTTGTTTAAACAATTATAATCTTTACTCTATATATCCTCTCTTTATTGTTTACATCTTTTTTGTTATCTATTACGTTTAAAGCAGGCTCTAAGTGACATTCACTATTGATGTAAATGGTTTTAATTAATCAGACATGTGCATTAATCTGTCCTTTGATATTTTCCCCTCAGCACGGAGAGGGCCGGTCTGGTTGGGTTGGGTTTTTTTACTATGTTCTGAAAATGGTTTCATTTGGTTGGGTTTTTATTTTTTTAGTATGTTCTGAAAATGGTTTCATTTGGTTTGGTTTTGTTTCTTTTAAAAGTATGTTTTGAAAAAGGATTTATATATATTTTTGGGGGGTTTTAGTATGTTTTTATTTAAGTTGTTTTAGTTAGAGGTTACACCGGCGTGCCTATGTGGAATAGTTTAGTTTTTGTAATAAAGTGTCACTCTTTTATTTTTGTATACCCTGCACCTGTGTTGAGTTTAGTGTGTGTTGTAGCTCACGTGGTTTTTTACACAGTGATTGTGGTGTCAGAGTTGTGCTAGTGTGACGTGTTTTATGTAATAAGGGTTTAATTAATAAGCCAGCCGCTCATTCGGCCCAAAGCCCCGTTTACATTTTATGGTGTCAGAAGTGGGATTTGTCAGGACAACCTCTCTCCCTTTACATTAAGTTTGATTGGTGACCACCCAATGATAAACATTGAGCGCACCAAGTTCAATTTGAAATAGAATTTGGGCCTGAGTTGGGGCCGAAACTTAGAGCCAAGAATTAGTTCTGATTCCAACTCCAGACGACCTAGACGTGCTTAGCGAATCTGTCGATTTTACTAAGTTTCCAATAACCCAGTATTTTGGGGGGATTCTATTGTTTTAACTTCAAGTTTGGCAACGTGTTAGCCAGCATAATTATCTTGAGCTTGATTTATAAGCAAAAAGTAATTGTGATTGTACTTTGAATAATAATCTGTTACTTGAGTTTAAATGTTAACTTTAATATTTCTACGAGTGCTATATTTATATATAAAAAAAAAAAAAACAGGATTGTGGCGAAATTGGCTGTCATAAATAGTCTACATCTAGACTTGAACGGCTGATCTTTTGCCTTGCTTATTTGTAATATTTATCATTATTCTAAGGCCCGACTGGTTTTAATTTATTTTAACAGTGCTATTTCTGTTTTAGCTTTGTTTACCTTTTTAGATCTAGAGATTTCTAGAAGTTTCTAGAGGGTGTGAGAATATTGTTCATAGAAAGTTGTTAGATTATTACCTAATGACCAGATAAGCTTGAGACACCACTAGAAAGATCTAGACAGGTTTACGTATCTGGGAAGTGACAGATGAGAGTTTTTGATTTTTCAATATTTTTAGCTAACTTTGATTGCAAAAGGCGGTTGCTTCTACTTTTCTCAGGAATGAGTTGTTTGTGTAATATTGACCAAGTTAGCCTACGTACTGCACAATTAGTATATTCTTTGGCCAAGCTGTGAGCGCTGGATAAAAAAGAATGGCTGAGAGATTATTGGAGAGATCGCGGACAGATTGTTGAAGAGATCGCTAAAAGATTGACCGCTGATGTTTGAGAATTTGTAAAACTTAAAGAGACTCTTGCTGTTCTGAAAATGTCCTTCATTTAGATTTTTCAAAATTTCGTCTAATTTTCGGTAAGGCTTGAGGTGATTTCAGTTATATAGACGTTTTAAAAGAACTTTTTACAGGCAGGGTCCAGGTAGACCTACATCTGAACAACGCAAAGCCATTCGTGACTAGGAAATTTAGCGAAAGAAAAATACAAGATAGGTCGTCAGTCTCACATTGTTTTTAATGTAGCCAAGGAAAAGGCGACACGTTTTAATGAGCGACTTTGTACATGTAGTACCTTTTTAAGTTCGATGAGTTTAAATTGGTGATTGTCTTTTCTAATTTTTATTACATATTTGCTAAAAATGTACCTATAGTATATACTTGATCAATATAGATCTATGTAGAGCCTGCGTAACAATTCTTATGCTAAGGCAAAATACAGGACGAGGCCTCGAAGCAATCCATAATTGGAAAGATTTGTTTAACTAATTTATCTTTATGCGTGAACGTCTTATTTATCTCTTATATTCTAAGTTATCTTTGTGAAGAATATTTTTTAGGCAGTTTTACCCTTTGACACATCGAGTTAAATTGTCAATATGAGCTTAATTGATATAATGCAATGTATTACTCTATAAAATTTTATAAAACTTGGTGCTGAAATAATTTTCATTTCAGTCATATATTTATTTTTTTCTTATAAGTCGTAAAAGAATGAAGACGGTAAAAAAAAAAAAAACTTTTATTTCAAAGAGTCATGGCTTGAGCAGCTGATTCGTCATTGAAATTGACTGGTTTAAAAATTAAATATGCTTGTCATTGCAATTGTTTGTTGGTTTTTTTTTGTTTTCTAAAGTAAATAATAAATAACACACAAAAATGTGCCTGTTACTTATGGCAATATGAAGGAGGCCTTTTTTATCCAGCAATAGACGCCAGAAATTATATATCAACAGAAAGCCTAAGTTCCATATTGTCATGTCCATTTTGCCTGAATCATTTTTACAAGACATGTAGGCCTACCAGTACGAGACAATGCACTTGTTATCAGCTGTTTTTGGATCTCAGTGAGCAGACAATTTTCTGTGCTCCAACTGATAGAGGCGATTCTGTCTTTTCAAAGAAAGGGCTACATATCATATGCGATGTTATAAACAAACTAGTTTTTCACTGCGTTCGGCATTTCTCTCTCTCTCTCTTTCTCTCTCTCTCTCCCTCTCTCTCTTTCTCTCTAACTTTCTCTCTCTTTCTCTCTTTCTCTCTCTCCCTCTATCTCTTTCCCTCTAACTTTCTCTCTCTTTCTCTCTTTCTCTCTCCCTCTCTCTCTTTTTCTCTTTCTCTCTCTCCCTCTCTCTCTTTCTCTCTCTCCCTCTCTCTCTTTCTCTCTAACTCTCTATCTCTCTCTCTCTCTTTCTCTCTCTCCCTCTCTGTTTTTGTCCTCCCCACCCTCAAGCTCTGTCTCCTTTGGCAGTTAGAGACTGGCCTCAACTTGTTTATTGTTTCAATGTTTATACTCTTCTTTATATAAACTGAACACATAGCAAACCCAGGACTTGCGTAACTTTTCCACCCTCGCTATTGCCATCATTCATTTTAGGCTTATCTAAATTAATTCACCAAAGTAGGCAAAAAACAAAAAAAATAAAATAAAAGAAATCTCACATTTCAGATACAATAGAGCCTAGGGGAAAAGTCCAACATTTGTTTTGATACTTAAGAATGTTCATATTTCAACAAAGTTTTACAGTATAAAATAAAAGAGACACAGTAATGCTCATAGACATACAGCACAAGTTTATATCTGTTTTTATTTCAGTGTGTATGTTTGTGTACACAAAATACCCTGGGATATCACAAATACTATTGAGATCACACAGCATAAATCAAAATTTGTACACAAATACTATCGTGTTTATCATGATAGCGTTTGTGAGATTTCAACAGAAATCGTTGGCTATCTTTCTTTAACAATATTTTTTTGTATAAGGGAGAGAATCTTATCTATCGTGGAAATACATTGAATTTCTTTTATTGAGTCATTCAAAAATAGATTTACAGCATCTTTACTGTTCAAACTTACAGGCAAACATCCAAACTTAAACTGAGAGGAGCATTAATATGCAAACGTTACAATAAACGCCAAAGAGAAAAATAATCAATCGTATTGAGCGAGTCGTGAACTCAAAAATACAATTGTAAAACAGTCAATCCCAAATTTATAAAACACAGGCACAAAAATATATTATACACCAGATATTTGCGGTGGTCAATCCAGAGACAAATCTACATAAATAAAAAAAATAGTTTAAAGATTGCTTTTCCTCTTTATCATGCTGTGTTAGCACAGAGGATGAAAAATGTTTTGGCATGCGATAACAGTAATGATCAGGCAACAACCTATTGCTTTCACTATTGCAATTAATAATAAAATATTTGTTTTACCATTCTAGGCTTTCTTTACAAACACAATATGCAAAACCTGTGCAGAATTGTAGATTGATAAGGTGCTAGTCTATTTAAAAGGCACACCATATTTGAGCAGCAATTAAAATTATGAGGTCAATGTTACAAGATTTGCAGCATTCGGTGTCAAAGGAACAATCCTTGACTTTTTACATGAAAGCATAAAAGGTTGTTTTGTAAAATAAAAAATATATATATAAAATGCCAGCTAATATTAAATTGAAAGAGACATGAGCAAAGACAATTCCCAACTTTACGAATCAGATGTATGTGTACAGCATCTTTATTCTGATATTTTGAAATAAATACTGCAAGATACATACGTACGTATTGCATTGCAAGTTCATCACTCTGACTTTCTAAGTAATGTTTTGAGTTGAATGCATGTACGTCTTGTGTTGCCAGTTTTTTCAGTTACAAATATTTCCTTCGATATATTTCTTGCGTGAACTTGAACATGTACAATCACTTATCCTTCGAGCTTGGTAGACTATAATTTTAAGGATGGGACTTCACTGCACATCGTAACGTGATGTCCGAACTAAGACAGTAACAATCAAAACTCTTTCTTTTTCTATAATTTCTCACAAATTTCTCATCTGGTGAGAGTTAAAAAACTGACCATAGGAGCTAGTCGCGTGTATACTTCAGCAGAACTCCTATTTCGACTCTTCTAACAACTTCATGTATGCTTCAATGTTTCGTGTTTCTTTAAGCACAAATAAAAGAAATGTGTTTTAATTGACAAAAAATTGCTAATTTTACCATAACTCACAGCTACCTTAAAAGACCGCACTTGAAAAAGAAAGGAGAATTGAAAAAAAAATTCAATAGAGTCTAATAATCGCTTAAAATAAACTATTTCGCAGTGACAGAGCTACGTCTTGATTGGCCACGAGACCTCTTTGTCAGACCATCTGCCTCTGGTATGGCTGCCTTGCTGCCTCGATGACCTGCCTTTGATGGCCCTTCAGGCAAGGGTGTTCCCGACGTGCTCTCGTCTACTTCCTGTTGGAGTTTCATGGGTTGGAAAAAGTGTTGCCATTATTATTTTTCGTTGCTTCNTTTTTTTTTTTTTTTTTTTGTTTTTGTTCAAAAATTGTACTTTTTAGGATTTTTTTTAGATTGAAAGGTTTCGTATTGCATATTGAAGGAGGGAACCATGCAGTCAAAAGCACAAGCTCATAATTGTAACAAATCCTTGTTTGCCCTACAGTTTAATTTAGCCGACTATTTCTATTAGCAGTGCTTAAGCCTATATCACTGAAACTGAATTGACTTTCGTCTTCAAACGCAAATTATTCTCAGTCCAGTTAGGTCTCTTTAGAACCATTCAGAGCTCTGGTACAGCAATAACTCCTATTGTTTGTACTTTTTTCATCCGAAGCCTGAAGTCACATGATTCACTGAACAAGGATTTTAAAAAAAATTAATTCAAAGACATATACTGCAGCTTTCAATTAGTATTTCTTTTTTTTTTTTTTCAATTCACTTAGCAAAGCAACATTTTTAAAAATCATTAAAACAACACTGGTTTATGAATAGCTTTGATTAAAGAACCTTTCACATTATAATAACATTCATTGATATTAAAATACTAAATTTGTTTAGATCTATGCCCATAGATAGTTTTCAATAATGACAATAATGATGAGAGCATAAAGATTGTATATAAATAATGTAAATAATGTTTTAAGAGTTGATA
>BLXT01004148.1:145890-158398 GCA_019648995.1 Plakobranchus ocellatus | reverse complement strand
TCTCTCTCTCTCTTTCTATTTCTTTCTCTCTATATATACATTCTAACACCCACAGATATATCTATGTATATAATATGTGTGAGTATATATGTGTATATATATATATATATATATGTATATATGGTATAGGCCATCAACTTACTTATTAACGGACAAAATGCATTGCTTTTACGTAATGTATATTAAAGTAACATTACTTAAAAATTTGATGGTAAAAGCGATGGCATGGTTTTACAGGGACTAACTTAGCATCAAGCTTTAAAGTTATTTTAATAAATCTTCATGTGTTACAATAATAGAACCTAAGCTTTGCACAGTCATAATCATAGCAGGCAAACCTACTCAACTGCCACATTAATCGGCTTAAATTTGGGTTTTTGAAATCCAGAAATGTTCCTAAATAGTGTAAGATTTTTTTCTAATTTTTTATTTAAAAAGCTCTTTTGAAACAAGTCTTTCCAAATTTAAAACTTTTTTTTTATTTCATTTGAAAAGTGTGGAACAAAATATATTGGGCAAAAAATATGAAAAACTTAAGAAAACATAAGAGAAGGAAAATAGAACTAGATCTAGTTTATTTCTTAAGATGTTGTATCAAAACAAAAACAAAGATTTTCATTTGATAGAGCAGAACAGTCAGTAATTACTTTTTTGGGGGGGCTCACCATCTAACAATATAAACGTGGAAAGCTTTTTAAATGTACGTTTTATCACTGCTTTTTCCTTACCTAGCCCCTCGCAGAAATGCCTCTTCTGTCGATGATGGTGGAGGTTTGCTTTTATAGGACGAATCTCTTTTGCTAACTGTAGAGAAAAAATTGCTATACTTATTTTGTGTGGCATGGTTGTGTCATTTCAGTTTCACAGCAAGTAGCAAACTGTGAACGGTAAAGAGCATTTTGCTAAGCTATTTAAAATTATACATAGACCCATTGAACAAGCAAAGCACTTTAAGTTTGATGTGTAGAGTATGTTTGAACTTGGTGCCAACAGAGTTAGAACTGGATTTTCCCGAATATCCGATGAATCAATACGGTAATTTTTTTTGTGGCAATAAATTTTCTTTCGCATGTTTTCCGGACGATTCTGGCCCGTTCTCCATGCTCTCTTGGTTTAGTTGAACACCATTGCGATGTTGTTTCTTGCCATGATGTATGCTATATACCTAGCCATACAGATAACGTTTTAAATTAATGCAATGAGAGTCCTAATAGAATATTTTTGAAAAGATTTACACTTTTGGTAATATTATAATGTGGACATGCAACTTTTATACAATATTCTTAATACATGTAACAATAAATTCTTCTAGTCACATTATTCTGACAGTATTTTATTTCACTTACAAGGCCTAGCGTATAACTTTTTAAGAAGGGGATTATTGAAGGGGCCTTACTGTAATGTATGACAATATTACAATATTACTTTATATTCCAAAATCTTACGCGAAGGCTTTTGAAGATAAGATAAAATTAATCAAGATTGTCCATTTTTGTAAGGTTAGTTTAATGCGGATTCGAGCATCATAACATGAAATTACTTTAAAGTTTGCGTTAAAAACTACAACTTGTTAAAATCACCTAAAGTGTCATTTATCAATAGAATATGGAGGTCACATGTAATGACTGTGGCTCTTACCTACGCTTTTTGTCGATGGTATCACCTCAACTTTATTTGAGATTCTGTGGACAAAGTCGGTATATAATGCTTTTTAAAAGTCTAGCTAAAGTCATATAACAAACATTCGTGGCATGTTTTCTAGATTTATTTTGTAACCATTAATGTGTCTATTATCCAGATTTATTGATTATCGTATTTCTAATCATTGTACGGTGCAATGAACAAGTCATAGATTTGAAAATAACAATACTGTTCTTCCTTTATTGAAATTTAAGTTAAATTCTTTGTAAAATAATATTCAGCATATTATCTTTGATAATCCGTCAAAAGGTTCATAGAAGATATGCCTTTGGTAAAGTTTGTTCTTCCGAGGAGAGGAGAGTAAGTGAAGTGATTTTTGCAAAATTTTGGGCTGTGCTGTTGTTACTGCAGCTGGTGGTAATGTGGTGTAAAATTAATGCCTTTGAAAATAATCTTTCAGTAAAATAACTTTTAGATTATATCTTCAAAAGCAATCATGTGCCTTTTTTATATAATATAACATTTCAACGTGCACTTCTCACCTGGCTTTCTGCCTGGCAGTCTCCGTGGTCTTGCCGGTAGACGGCGCTACCGCAGCGCTTTTTGTGTGGTCCTCCTGCTCCTGTGGCTTCTCGGGAAACTCGGCGAACTGCACCGTGGATGCCGCACCGAACCGCCTGGACGTGACCGCACTGAGAGCCTTCAGCGAAGACTGGTCACTGGAGCGGCTAGAGGCTGACCCCATAGAGGAGGGCAAGCCGTAGCTTTTGTTATCTAGTGAGAGAGATGCGACAGAAAAATCCCTGAATTTAAGGTTTTTAAATAGATAAGGCAGATCTGAAGTTCAGCCCGTTCATGGAGTATAGGAACGAAAATAATCTTATGATTTAAGAGAAGTCAGTTTGAACTTTGAAAAATAATGAATTAATAATGGTGTTTGGTGATTATATTTATTCAAGGCTTTAACTTCTTTCTTTATTATTATTATTATTATTATTATTATTATTATTATTATTATTATTATTATTATTATTAACTATGCATATATGCATATATGCACAGGCGGCCTTACACAGATGTCTCGCTTACCTTACAGACTCTTCTGGAAAACTTACCAAGGAACACTCTAGTTGGCAGAGACAGAGCTCGACTGCCTGGTCTCTGGTATCTGTAGAGAGCGCTGTAGTTTAGCTCCCCCCAGATGTCATCGTAATCGTATAGGTCGTTCCCACTGTGATCACCACTCACACTGGTTTGNNNGGGGGGGGGGGGGGGGGGGGGGGGGGGGGGAGAGGGGAATAGAAATAAAAATATTGAAAATTTTCTACGCATAGTCTGTATCTTATATAGGCAATGAAACTTTTCTTTACTATTATTAAAATCAGGGGATTTCGCTCGCGGGTAAAAACTGTATTTGAATAAGCTGAGCCAGTGGAGCGATTCCTTTCGGATGATTGAGATAGAGGAAATTATGATAACAAATGCCATGAGAGAGACGAGCGTGAAGAATAGTGAGTTTTTGTTTTGTTTTGTTTTGTTTTTGTTTTTTGTTTTTTTATTTACAGTAAATCAAAAGTAAAGGATTTAAAAAGATTCTCTCAATGAAAAACAAATGGAAAATAAGAACTCAAACGCTACCGAGATTTTTTAAAATAATATTCTTATAAATTCAGTGTTTTTTAAAAAGTAGCCTAAGTATATATATACGCAATTCGTTCCCATGCATTGCCCAATTTGTTACTTCACTGAGAAAAAAACGAAACCTTGGTAATTTTACATTATATTATATTATTATATTAATATATACATATACATTTATTTTTTTTATCAATTTGGGCTATATATATAATGTATATATATATATATATATATATATATATATATAGCCTTTTTCAGAACATAGACCTGCCACAGACTCTCTCTCTACAAACTACTACCGAATCTAGCTTTTGTTATTGAAGAACCTCAGACAAAAATAATAGGAAGCTTTCCTCTATATACCACTATATTATCACCTGCCTGAGACCTGTGGATAATAACGTAGCTTTCGTTACCCAATTGCCTTGTAATCGATGTATAGCTCTCCAAACTTCCAGTGTATTATGACCTACTTGAAACGAGAGGTTAACGAAGCTCTTGTTAGTGATGTATCTGAGACAAAACTTACAGCTCTCCAAAGTACCACTGTGCTATGACCTGGCTGAGAAGATCGGTTGATATAGTTTTCGCTATTGACCTACCTCAGACTAGATATGTAGCTTTCTGTGGCACGGCTGTAGCCACGGATATTCCTGCTGCTACCCCGACTGGCAGACTGGCGCTCGATCTCTAAGGGACGCAACAGTAGCTTCACCAGCTTCAGCTCGCGGAACAGCTGGGTTCTGTAAGCAGCAAATCATGGCAATATGTATTGAAAGCGCCAAAAGAATAGCTATTTAAAGATAGAGCGTTGCACTGATTATTTTGGGGGTTTATTTTAAAGTTATGAGATAGTGTTGCATCTGTACCTCACTGGTGTCCCAAGATGCTGATACAAGACGGAATTGAGGGAGGGTCGTAGTCTGACGAAGTTCTGAGCATTTCTGTGATTCTAAAGTGTAATACTAAAAGCGTTGTAACTTCTCTTTCTTTTTTTCCTTTGCTAGATCTTATGGTGGAGATACAGGAGATGAAACTGTACACTACAAGTGTTTATTTTACCAAATGCCTCTTAAAAGACGTGTCAAAAGTTCAAAGGATTAAAACATTTTATGGATAATTAAACAATTCTGCGTTGTTCTGAAGTAATATTGCAGTATTTTGTATACTTGCTTATTCTGAGGCAGAGATTAGAGTTCAAAATTTGAAAGTGGCAGTTTTCACTTTTTCTGCAATCTCTGAGATAGTATCGGAGAGGCTATTTATGGGTTGTTTTATGTTTCTGACATTTTTCTAAACTAGTTTTGGTATCGTTAAATTTTTTAGAGAGTCTTCAAATTCCAATCCGTATTTTGTTCTCTTTATCTTCCCAAATGAAGTTTTCAAAGTTTATTAAAGGGGCTTGATATTTTGTGCACGTTGTTCTGCCAAGGAAAATTGTCAATAGATTATACTTATGATCTTCATCAGTGGGCAATGTTCACTCCAAACCGCATACTTTTCTACTTAACTTTCCTCTGCTTAATGTTTCGAATAATAACTTCCGATCTTTCTTTCGTAATAAAATGCAATGGTGCTTTGTTGAGCCAAACGTGAATTAAATTATTAATTGTATGCATGCATTTAATGCTGATTTATGTGAAAATCCCATACACACTCATGATTGCATTCAGACACACAACCACACACATAGACATTAGTGCGATTTATAAACTGTTCCATTTTTCTGTATTAAACTCAATAAATATGTGTCGGTCATGTATTCCTGGCAAAACCCAATACTTCTATAAATAAAACGTCTTTAAAGATTGACCTGAGAAAAAGTGGCAGCCTCTCTTCCCGTGCCCACTCAAGCATCCTCTCCCTCTCCAGGTCTGTGGGTCCATAGTTCAAGGACGGGCTGATGGTTGGCAGATTGCCCATCAGTTCAGGACGCAGCCCCTCCACCTCATCAAATGCCCCGGTGAGCCGATTGTAGACCAATGCTTGCGGAAATACCTGACAAGGCCCAAGTAAAGCGATGCCTTAAAATCCTCGATTTATTGTTATCGACATTGGTTTGTTTTTCTCTTGTGCTGGTAAAAATTAATATCCTTTTTAAAAAAATAAATAAATAAATAAATAAATGACACCCTTAACCCATCAAAAAAGATTGTGAGTGCTTCATATTCTGGCCTCTGCAGGTACAGTTTTGTATTACTGTCAATCAGGCACAAATACATAATACATTGTCTTTCATGTCAAGTACCCCTTCTACACAAATCGTCACCAAGGAAATTTGTCTCTCGACCAGTCTGAATGTGTTGGAAGTCACACTCTAAAAATTGTAAACTATTGAAACATCCTTCTTTGAGCCCCTCCATTGTTGGTACTGGATAAGGCTATGTTGATTTTGTTATCAAATATTATATTTCTTTCTTTTAAAAAAAAATTATTTAAAGCAAACAGCAAAAAATATTTTTTTCACAAGTTTTAAATGTCACGTTCGACTTTTTAGCGTTGGTTTCAGCACAATTCGTCTAAATGACTCTTTTCAAGTGCACAACATCGGCACTGCCAGGATTCGAATCCATGACTTTCTGGTCACGACTTTGACACTTAACCTTCAGACCACTGAAGTCAATTAAGTGATATGAGCAAACCCAAGTTACAAAATAAATAGCAAGGCAATAAAAATCTGAAATCAAGTAAGCTACTGTTTGTCTAATGCAGAAAAAATAACTTTTATAAAAGCTGAACATTCTTACCGGCAGCGCCAGAAAGCAGTTGAAGTAGTCCAAGAAGAGATCATCGTAGGCCAGGAGATCCTCCAAGTTCTCTCCGGTGATTTCGAGGGCTGAAAATAACAAGCAAATATGCTTTTTTTTAAAAAGACGATTTCTAAAGATATCTCGGAAAAAACAAAAATCCCTTTTTAAGGGCGGATAAAAAAAAACGATTTATAAAAGCCCGTCTAGATCGAACTCCAGTTTTAACTCCACCGCATTTCTAAACAAAGCTATTAAGTCCACTTTTAAAAGCCTACTGCAAACTGTTCTCGGTCTTTTTATTGCTTTTGAAGGTCTCAAGCGTTTTTGTAAATTTGAATGCTGAAGATGAGCTCGCCATGCCGTCTAGAATTTTTTGTACCGCCCTATATCTTTAAGCTTGTCCGCCCTTCCTATGTGTTTTGCTAGGGATCTATAAATAGATTTGATTTCTCCAACCAGTCTCGAACGTTTTACTTTGAAAAGTGCAGGGATGAAAAAAAAATGCTTAACATGAAATGTAGTTATATCCCTATAAGATTATAGTTTGGGTTTACCTTGTAACATGCACTTTTCACTGCAGCCTTTAATATGGACCCACAGTGGTGAAGTGATTTAATGCCACTTTGGATTCCCTTTTCCTCGTTCCGTCCCACATCTTTTACAATGACAATACGCTGTCATTAAATGCTTGACCTCTGACCGCTCAGAACTTAGAATTACTAAAGGAGGAACGTAAGACAATTTGTGTATGGGTGTAAGTTTTTTTTTTTTTTTTTTTATCTTATGATACGCTGTAAATTGTCAATCGGGTAGTTATTGTGTTTGACATCAACAAATTTGAAACTCATCAATGGAAATATAGCTCGACTCTACTAAAGCCCGCTTCGCACGTAAGATGTAAAATAAAAGAAAACAAAACTAAAAAGAAAAACTGCTTTGAAATAATAATTTTGCTTGCGCTATCTGTCATTCTATCTAACTGTCTGTCTTCTTGTCTGTCCGACTCTCTATCAGCTCTCTCTCTCTCTCTCTCTCCCTCTCTTGCCCTCTCTCTCTTTCACTCTCTCTCTCTCCCTCTCTTGCCCTCTCTCTCTTTCACTCTCTCTCTTTCACTCTCTCTCTCTCTCTCTCTCTCTGTCAACCTTTTCGTCCCCTCTCCCATAGTGACTTTGGTATAGGACCAATACAGATACCACTCTAAAATACATATATATATATATATATATATATATATATATATATATATATATATATATATATATATATATATGCTGCATTTAGGGTGCTCGAAAGAATTTACATATAAAAACATGTAATATCATTATAATGACCCGAAAAATAATAATGTTGAGTAACAATGAAGAGGCTATGTAGCACTCTTCATCCTCTAATGATTAGTGGCGTATGATGAGCGACAAATGACTATAGGACTAGAATTTTCTGTGTGAAGGATATGAAATCAGTTTGTAAAACCTCTCTGTCCTATAATGTGTCCATAAGTGGCGAGTAAGTAGTAGCGTATGTTGAGTATCCTCTGTATGGCGCGTGGTTTATACACTAATAGATCAAACATAAATCAAATCAATTCATCAGAGACGAATTAGGTTCGGGATAAAAAAAAATGGCTTGAAAACAATAATTGAACTTAAATATTTCTATAATTTTTCGAAATATTTGGGGAAATCCTAGAGGGTTAAGGAAGAGAAGCAGAGGAGGACCAAAAGGACAACGATAAATGAATGTTTATATAATTATGACGATCACAAGGCGACCGGGAAGACAAACGGTAAATGATACTACGCTTTATGATGGTATAGTAGCTGATATTGATCTTCTTCCCGTTTCTCGCGTTCTTGCGACGTTGGAGCATCACATTTGCAGTCCGTTTGCCTTAGCAAACTCAGCCGTCTGGGTCAGGTCTCTCGTAGTACCATACAGCTTTTTTGTGAGGGTGGAGGGCTCGGATCAGAGCGAATGTCTGAGGGTGGCTAAGTTTGGATAGGTCTGTAAGATATGTTCAGCTGATTGAGGCTTTTGTCCACACTGGCAGATGGGTGTCTCTCCAATCTTGAACTTGGTGAACATGTGGTTTCGGAACCTGTTATGCCCTGTTCTGAGCTGAAAGATGATTGTTTGCTCCTCTCTGTTCAAAGTGTGGTATATGTATTGGTCATGTGCACTGAAGGTTAGATATTGTTTTGTCCACCTAGTCCTGATTACTGCCTTGATGTATGTCTTTGCCTCTTCAAGGGTCGTTTCTGTTATGTTTTGTGGCATTGAGCTTCCCTTTTTTGCGAGTGTGTCTGCGCTTTCATTCCCTGGAATCTAGCAATGACCAGGGATTCATTGTAAGACTGTTCTTGGTGATAGCTTTGCTATATCTATGAGCAGCTTCCAGAGGTGTGAGTGAGTTGCCTTTTTTGTGTTTTGGAGTGTTTGGAGAACAGATTTTGTGCCTGTTAGGAATACTATTTGGCTTGTTGTAGTGTCATGTGAGTTTCTCACTAGTCATTTAGCGTGTTCAAAGGATGGAAATGAGTTTGTCTACGTGATGCCGTTTGACCTCTCAATATGCACACCTACTTCTCTGTTTTCTATTGCGTTAGTGGCTGATCCATCTGTATAGATCTTGACCCATTGGTTTTGCGGATACTGTTTGTTCATCTCCCTGTTGGCAACTAAGGACATTTCTTCAAGTGGCATTGTGACTTTGTTTTCTATACCTTTGATTTTTGTTTTTATTTCTGCTGTTTTCCTCTGTGTCCATGGAGAAAAGGAGTTTACATGAGACTCTGGCCTTGGATCATCTTCAGTGGGTATCTCCAGTGTGCGTTTTAAAGAGGTTGAGTGTTGTGAAAAGCTTATCCTTTTCAGTCGTGATTTGGTGGTGGTTTTACAGCGCTCCTTCACCGGACGAGATGGCAGTCTTTTGAGATTTTTTGCTAGAATTAAGGTTTTGCTCACTTTCCCATCCTCCAGGGAATAAATGCCAGATCAGGATTCCATTCCTGCAACTGGTGTTGTTCTTATGCCTCCTGTCATAATTCTTAAGTTTATATTTTGGACCCTTTGGATTTTGTTGAAATTCCCGTGGGTTGTATTTCCCCAGGATGTTGTGGCATATTCTAACACAGGACGGACATGGCCTGGGTGGATATTGATCAAGTCTACCCATCTATACAAGACTAAATTTTTAATTTCGAAAAATTGCTCCATATTATTCACAAAACTGCTCATATAATATAGTAACTTAATATGTTATGAGTTTTACAGGTTAGATTTGAGTTTGACTGAAACAGAAAGCATGAAAGTATTCTCCACACTTTAATATATCTCTCTCGTCTAGAGACTTAACTTTCATTTTAGACAACAACGCGTGTTGATTCAATTCAGCATGAGTCACTGTAATGTAGTATTGAAAAAGAACAGGGGAACTTCTAGTCTACAGCTAATTTCGCTTGGAGGAAAATATTTTAGTTGGGTAACTTCGGCCTACCATTAGAAAAAAAATATGGGCAACTTGAGGTTTTCATGGTTGGTTTAATAAGCAATCAAAATACTCGAAAATGTACAAATCCATTTTAAAGGCAGCTTACCGGCATCCACGTCCGCTGAATGGGAAAGATTTTTGGTGGCTTGAACGTACTGTGCGCTTAACATAATCCTTTATAATTACAGCATTTCAATCACTATTTTATGGGCTATCTGTTGGTAAATAGCGAATAATTATCTTTTCTGCTCGATTCCTAGTCCTTGAAAATACAATATAAGAATAAATATGTTTGTGTTTTACTTAATTGATAATTGAAGTCATTTAATCAAAAAGAAATCGCATCTCTGATGGGTCTTTGAATGCAGCAAATTCCAAAGAAAAATTTATCCAGCTGATATGAAATAAATAAATGTATTCTCCCAATCAACTCATCCTGGTCTGTAACATATTTTCCTCTACTTGCTTTCCCGAAGGAGAATTTCTTTATTTTCTAAAATAATCTTTCGTCAATTAAAAGAAATTTGTTTCACAGTTTGTGAACAATAAAGCTCAAAAATCGCAAAACAAAACAAAACAAAAAATTAAGTGTGATCCTCATGGAAGGAATAAATTTATCAGAGGCAGATATTTACACAACTGTATAAAACGAATGTCTACTGCTGCAGAGGAATTTCAGACAAAGATTGTAACTGTTGTCTGATCACAAGCTTAAGGTTTGTCTGTGCAGAGAAGCGAAGTAAGACAATGATCAACCAACTCTCCACATGAGCCAGTGGCCATGCCCGTCCTCCACCTACAAGAGTATTAAGTCCCATTGTTTGACACCAGGGCGGGTGAATGGGCTTTAATCCTCCCCACTTTATAAAACAACTTCAACACTCTGATCGCCATGTTGATTCACGATCCTCTCTTGACTAAGTTGCCCTCAGCGTAAGTGAATGAGTCCACAAACGCATAAAAAAATTCTATGTATTTTAACGTCGCCTGACTTCTCCGTCAGTGCATATCTACGAATGATATTCGATACTCTGCCTTTTACGGAAGAAATGTTATATGCATAACGTACAAAAGGCTCACCGAACCATAGTTGAAAGCAATTAAATTTTCTTTCTATAAGCAAAATAAAAAAGATTTGTTCATGACTTTAATAATAGCAAGTACAACCGCAATATAGACCTAGGCCAGGAAATGATCCCCAAGAAAACAGACCTTCTCATACAATATACTCTTGCCTCCATACCACTCAATTAAAGAAATGATTTATAATTGGCCTCACGTACAATCTTTACATGTTTTCAGGATCTTTCCAATCATTTAGCAATTAATGTATCAATTTGGGATAGTACACAATACACCACGTTGTCATCTCCTTCTATCAATTAATGAACAGATTAGTAATAATAACTTACAACTCAGACTCCTTCAGAACACCTTTTGATTAGAGATTCTGTGCAAACAGATAATAGAATAATGACTTTGCCAATGGTGTGCAAAAATTAATTATGATTAGAACTCTCATTTGGTTCAAGAGATGGGCATCCCAAAGTGGTATGTATTTTTTTTTCTTTCTTTTTTCTCTAAAGACGGTTAATTTTCTATGCTGAGCAAGACTTCTTTATGGTTTGCATGTTTACATTTATATATTATTGGTAAACTGAGTTAGTAATGCGAGCAGAATTTATGGGATTATTGTTTTGACACGCCCTTTGAACATAATTTTCTTTTGAAAAGGGTTCATCGATTTTTCTTGACGATAAATCTATTTATAGTGCTTTTCCAACTGCATGTCCTTGCCACACCTTCATACTCAGGCTATTAAATTATTCCATTACTTTTATATTAAATTTAAAATTTTAAAAAATGAACGGTTCCGATTATGACAGAAAACAAATTAAAATCGTAAAAAATTGATCAATCAGTAGGCAAAATGATACGTTCAGTTAGTTTCTCTGGCTTGCTTTGCGTTCAAATGTTTCATTTGAATGGAAGGCAAAATTTGTTTCAATCCAATACCTTTTTTTTAAACACCAAAATAAACATAATCTGAGCCTTGCCAATTTTTATTTTAAATGATAGAAATTATTCTAGGCGGAAGAAAACTATTTTAAGCGCCATTGAGTTTTGAATCAAAAGGGTGAGATCGGGTGACGATTGAGCAAATTGATATGCAGAAATTTGTCTATGACCTAGACTTTAAATATGTTATTAAGAACATGAAAAAAAGAATGTTGGCTCTGTAACTTTGCAATTTGTATGACAGTATGTTCTTATTCAAAGCTGCACTAAATACTTCAGGTTATTGATTTATTCATTTTATCCAATTAATAACTTCTCAGACGGCGAATATGGAATTACAATAATTGCGGGTCTACCAAAAGGTATACCAAACAATGCCCATAATTTTCAAAAAGTCTGTATGTTCGAATAGCAATTTAACGAGAAATCATAGTGGTTTTCTTATTAGAGCTGATAACAGTGTAGTTTCTAAGAAAATCGAACAATTCATTCAAATTTTTGTTGTTGTTCATCTTTGTTGGTTTGGTTGGTTGGTTGGTATTTTTTTTTTTTAACTTTTACTCTGCACATGAGTTTTTTGGGTTTTTTATTTTTTCGTATTTTTTTTAAAGTTAACTTCCCTCAGCTCTGAATCATTATTCACTTCTAAAGTTAAGCGATACTATATGTACGATATTTCCATGTTAAAAGAATGTAGAGCTTTTTTTTTTGTTTGTTTGTTTGTTTTTGCTTGTGCCCTAGATCTAATCTAGCTGCTCATCTGCCCAATCCTTAGCTATTATTATTTATTTTCTTTTATCACTGCTCCTCCCACTTTCTCTCATTTTTTCCCTCCCCTTTTTTCCCTAAATATTATCATCCTCAACATCATTACCATCGTCATCTTCAAACTCATCATCATCTTCATCATCATCATCATCATTCTCACCATTATCATCATATTCATCTCTCTCTCTCTCTCTCTCTCTCT
>BLXT01004148.1:122094-137713 GCA_019648995.1 Plakobranchus ocellatus | reverse complement strand
TTTTCTTTCAAATTAAACCAAGTTACACCCAAAACATTTTAAACACTTTGAGTTTGATTTGTAAGTGTTCCACTGTGGCACATTATTTATTTAACTTTCTAAAAGTGATAATCTATTATTTTACTTTTCAGTTTAGTGACTATTGAGAAATGATGGACGGACAAGTCTTAATTTATCTGGCATTAAAAATGCCAATTAAAACCTCAAAAAATGCCCAAAAAAATTTTTTTAAATGCCCAAAAAAAATGCAACAACAATAAGTCAAATATGCAAAAAATTCATACAATTGCAACAAAAATTGTGTTATTTATTAAGGCTTACATTGTGAATGTAATATGAATACCGGTAAACCGGTAACTTGGTAAGTTTTAAAATAAAATTTGTTTTCAAATCGCAAAAAAAGAGCTAAATGTAATGTATGGACTTCTCCAAAGTAATTTACAATCATTAAATTGAAAGATAATCAAAAGTAAGTAGGCATACATAGATTTAAAACTTTTTTTTTTCAGATGTTTTTATAATTGCTAAGTTTATGACCTTCCTCCCTAATAATACGGTAAGAGTTTCAAACATGAGCTTCATCTTTTAAACATTTTTTACATTTTTACACTGTTTGAGATTAAGCTATTTACTTTTAAAAGCATTGATTTTGTTGTCCTTATTTACCCTCACTATATTTGCATGTGCAGCTAGTAATTATTTATTGTTCATTGAGCAGGTCATTAACACTTTGAAGTTCTCGTTATAAAAAAAAAATGTCATTGTCATTATTATCACACGTTCGCAAAATCTCCTGCTCTCTCCCTAACAAGAGAAAAGCTTCATGTATGAAAATGAGGTTAGTATCGGTACACAAAAGACAACTTTATTTATTTACATCACTTTGACACTGAATTTGAATTAGATCTACAATAATACCAGTAGGAAAGGTTAGGCTGTTTATTTTCTTTCTTTTTTTTTTTTTCTTCTCATGCAAGCAACTAGGCCTACTGATTGTTCAAAGGTGATCATCTTCGATCATATTATAAATTCACTGGCTAGAATTTAGAAACCAATCTTTTTTGCTTTATTAAATAATATTAATGGCATAGTCAATACTTGCACGATTAACTAGTGTCAAAAACAATTTAAAAACACTGAAAAAACATTTTTATAATAGCTTGTAAGTAACAATTTCTAATCATAGCTTTCATCCCATTATCTGTGTTTACATAGAATTAAAAAAAAAGGCTTGATCACCATTTCCCCCACGAGATCAAGTCAAACTGCTAGTTAAAATGTAAGGTGTTTAGCAAGGTCACGTGACCAATTTTTAAAGTAAAATTAAAGCCTAAAAAAAACTCAAATATCAAAGGATAACAAAAATAAACTTTCATTTGAACTATTCTTTTAAGCTTTTTAGCTAAAAAGTTGGCAGACGGTTTAAGTGATCGCCCTTTCCACATCGGGTGTCTAAATTAGATCTCTAGCTCACTCAGCATTACTACCCGATACAAATCCGTCGATTAAGACAAACTATTCATAATTAACTACTTTTTCGTATAAATTTAAGTTATAAAAACGTTACACCGTTTCAGATCCATTTATTTTCTTTCTGCAAGTCCAAAACACCAATCTTCAAACAAATATTAAGATCCTACTACCTAGCATTCCGCTCCGACCGGGCCTAGGCCAAAGAGGAGTAGATAATAAAAAACAACTGGTTTAAACAGAAATAGCCTATAGAGAGTGATTAATTTCGATTCTGATTATAGATAATGGTTGGGCTTTCTTAAGATCATATGTTTAGCTTTTTTTTTTCCTCAACAAAATCTTCCGATTTCTACGAAAAATAGAAAAGAAAACATTATGCGAAAAAAAACCTTTATTTCTTGAGCTTTCAATCCAAATGAAAGTGGGTCAGCTCAAAGCATGGCACTAAAGAAAACCGATCAGCAGAGGGGAGGGGAGGGTTGACCTTTCTTGCTTGTGACCGTCGAGCGACACATAATTGCAGGGATTAAATTCAAAAATCAAAATAAAAAATAGCAGCAATCGACAGACTGCCATATCCGGTCTTTAGAGTAAAAAATGCCACCTTGGCAAAGCCAGTATTTCGGGAAATGAAGCAATTATTTTTAAAAACCTTTAAAAACCTGATTTTGATCGCTATTATAATTGCGTCGAGAAATGAGAAAAAATGCGGAAAAAGTGCGGGAAAGTAAAAAAATGCGGCCGCAAATTTGCCAATGCAGCCGCGTTAAACTGCGATGCTAGAAAATTTATAGGGTTGGTAAACAGTACATTTAAAAATTTATCAACAAAAACCATAGAACAATATTTGTGCTAAAAACAATATTACCACTTTATTTCTTGAGCCTTTACTTCAATCAACATTCTTGTAACATATTTAAACATTTGAATAATAAGAAAAAAAATTACAAAAAGACACCATATAGATTGAAAGGAAAAGCACTGAACACATGTTTTTCAACCATTGCAAAAGTGAATAGACAGATTTCAGCTGCTACAAACATACATTTTTTTCTACTCATGCAGTATCTAAAGAAACAACACATAAACGATTTGAAGATAAACCACACATAGCAGTTGCTCCTTTACTTTATAATAAAAAGAAAATACTGGCCTGTGAGAAAAAAAATTACATATATAATTAATGCACACGTACATGTATTGCAAGCAAACAGTAGTCCTGGCATCATTTTTTGACTGCCTTGTTGTTTTGTTTTCTAAAGCACAATATAAAAGACATTAAAAATCAAATTTAAAAAATTCTTTGGCTCCATTTTTTTTTTTTAAGTTTTCATATCAACATGCTTTTCTTGCAATATCTTTTGCATTGACCTTTTCTTGTATCTCTGCAAAACTCTTTTGTGTACTTTTGAGACGAGGTTTTATAAATTCCTTTAGATCTACAGTTGCTCATCACTTTCAAGGAAAAAAAAAAGGTTTTCCTAGAAGATTAGGTAATTATAATTTAAGGGTGCACAAACTTTGGAAACTTAGTACATAGGATAGAAGAATTTAAACTCTGTATGCAATGTCTTTTCTTCCTATAAAAAAAAAAAACTTCCAAAGCTACAAATTAGATATGTTTTCCAATTGCACTGAGTACTTATAGATACATTATTAATAATTAATACATTTATTAATCCTTTACTCTCATTCTAAAACAATTTTTATGCAACATATTTACACATTGACATTCAGATCTGCGACCCAATCGGTGTCATTTGCGGTAGTGTTAAAAGAAGAAACAGAAACAACATGTGTCATACTCTTCATTTATAAACAATTCACAATTAAAAGACAATTTCCTCATAACAATTAACAGCCAATAGAACTGAATTCAATCTTATCACCTTTGATTTCTTTATCATTAAGATTTAAGACGACATTAATTCACTAAAATCTATGCTATATATTGCTCTCCAAATGCAATGTAATTTTTTTTTTTTAATCAGACAAAATTGTCTCAAATGGGATATGTAGCACCTTTGAGAGAGACACTTTTTGTTTTGCAGAGGACATTAAGAACCTAATTTACAATAAATAAAAAAAAAAACAATTCAAGCAATATTGGAGCTGACCATATGAAACAAAGAAAAATTATCTAAAATGAGCTAATTTTGTGCATCAAGAATTCAACAATATTTTTAGGTTCTGAAGAATATTTTTTTAGTTGAAAATGTGCTTTCTGTTAATGGTCACTATGTCAAAATAGTGTCAATAAATGTTTAGGCTTTAATTTCTTCAGCCAGTCCTTACAAATGTCCACAAATATGTGCTTTGAAGTCAGAATAAGTAATGATCACATCCAAATTCTCTCAATACTTGTGGGAAAGTCTTGCAGTGTTTAACATTTCATAAAATTAGAGCAGTACTTTATAGGTTGTATGAAATGCATTTTCTATTTCAATATCATATAAAATAAAACTGACACTCTTTATTTTTAAATTAAGTACCTGGTAAAGAAACTTTTAAAAAATGCAAAGACATCAAGAGGGAAGTCAGAGATTTATCATATTCTTAACAAAACTAAAAATCAAAGAATTAAAACACAAAAACAACAGCTCAAAGGATTATTGTTTTTAAACAATGAGAACAATGCCAAAAAACATAAAGATTCTAGATGAGTTCAATGCTATGTTAAAAATAAACACAAAAAGTTGTTTGACATTCCAAGAAAAATGTCTTCTGCTTTACTTGTTTAGTTCACTTTCAGGTTTTCATAATTGAAAAGGGATAAAAATACTTTGATGGATCCTGTAATAATTTCTTTACCATTATCCCAATCAGCTACCTTAAATAAAAACAAAAAATGTTCACAGTGACCGTGATGATTTTTACTTTATGGTAGGTGTGTCCGATCAAATGATGTGACAGTCTAAATCAGTGCTGATCTCCTATCCTCTAAAAATGCACTGGTTTTTGGGGGGTTTTTTTGTTTATGAAAAAGATCACCTGTGCTACAACTGCAGTATAATGATGATAATAATGAAAGTTACAATAATGGTAGGTGAGAATCATTCACATGAAATAGTACGAATTCAATGAGTCAAATAAAATTATTTTTGAGTTCTCTTTCAGTGTTCCCTCTAAATCTTATCGTTTGGCCACCTTGACAGGAGGTTTGCTAGATGGTTTTTCCCATCGAAGGCATGTGTTGTCCACTGTGAGAGCTGGTTTTTTACATATTTTTTGGTAGAGCTCCTCAATCAATTTTGGAGTGACACACAGAATATGATTGCCTTTCCAGTACTTGATCAGATTCAGCGACTGCAGTGTACTCACAACATCTGTGTAGGCTATGGATGTGACTCTTTCCAGCTCTCGCATGCTCACCTTCACTCCCATCTTGTAGATACAGTCAAGTAGTACAGAGGTCCAGTAACTGCGATAACTCAGCTTGCCTAAATCAGAGAGGGGTTTCTCTGGAGATCCAACAACACCTTCAATAACAGACAGGTCATAGCTTAGTGCTATGAGAAACTTGCCATAGCCTTTGCGCTGATGAGGGGGTAAGGTAAGGATACATGCTAAATTGTTCCCATCTGGTGATTCCTTTTCTTTGGAGAAGTAGCCCACAAGATGGCAGCCATACCTATCTACCTCCACCAGGATATAGAACATAAAAGGCTCCACATCAAAGTAAAGAGTCTTATGATCTAGGAAAAGTTTTGCAAGCAAACATAAGTTTTGGCAATAGATCTTCCAGTCTTTCCCGTCAACTTCAAACACTGAAATGGTTCCCTATTGAAAATGAAAAAAAAAAGAAAAAAGAACTAGAGTGGTATTAAAAACATAAAATAAAATACCAAACAATTATTAGCAGACGTGACTCAATATTTTGTAAACAAAATCATCTTTTTATAGAGCTAATGTAATACCTCAAAATAACATGCTAAAAGCTTTTAAAACTATCTGAAAAGCGATTATGTGCATCACAAGTCAATAGCTAACTTTTCAAACTGCCAGTCACAGGGAAACCCACTAAGATAACTAAATCAAACATCATCATCATCATCAAGTGCCTTGCTTGTAAGCGTTGGCGATCATGTCCCTCCACAAATCCCTATCTTTGACGGCGGCCAGTACATCTGACACTTTTCCTGGTCCAAGCCATGTTGCCAGTCCATCCATTATCTACTCCCTTTGTCTTCCTCTGCTTCTTTTTCCTTCAAACTTTCTTGTTGTTACCAAATCAAACATATCAAGTATCTAATTTGCTCAAAACTATATAGCTCATGCATTAACAAACTGTCACCTTCATCACATTCTTATGGAGTCAGCTTAATGTGTTCTGCACATGACCATGGAAGATATGGGTATTGCAAATGTTAGTCATGGTTAACTTGAGGATATAATATATCAGGATTGGAATCTAACTCTATTTTGATTTGCACTTTGCAAATTGGTTTGTCTCAAAGAATAAGGCACAAATTTACACTTAATAACAGAGGTGGGCTATGAATCTTAATCTCCTCATTAAGGTTTAATTGACACATGCATTTAGATCTACTAGAACAAAGACTCCAGCTAAACACCTGGCATAATCTGGGCCATAAACCCAAGCTAATGAACACTTTACTTGTATGTTCAAATTCAAACTTTAAAAAAAAAAATTTTAAGAAAGAAAATTGCATACACAACAGAATTTTATTTAATTCCATGAAGATTTTATAAATTGTAATGACGGTCAATAAAACAGTAACAGAATTAACATTGTCTACATGAGTTAATAGTTTAACTTGCTCACAGTTGTTATTGAAAGTAAGAACAGATGTACGGGGTGGACAACTTTTTTTTAAAAGCCCCCCTGAAATATGAACTTGCACTGTATTTTATTTGTTGAATACTTGTTAAAGTAGTTGGAAAGATACAAAATTCACAATAGACATTAGAACTTTTCAAGCAAACATTTCCTTTAGAACATCTTTGCAATTCTACATTCAACTTCAAGGCACTATATACTTTGGACATATAAAGATCATAAAACTATAAATATATGGCACACCTTCAAAATGGGCTCTATGGTTACAGCAAAGGCAAAAAGTTAGACTTTTTTATTTATTTTTTTTTAATGGACCACTGTTTTTTTGTTGTTTTTTGCTTATGCATAAGATAGACTGCAGCCAAGACTTTGTAGTGGAGTATATTCAGAGAAAACAGTGGTTGGTAAAATTTTTAAGTACTTCAAATTATCATGATATATTCCCAGGGTAGTGTTTTCTTCACATAAATTAAACACAACCACGTGTATCCTTACAATAAAGGGCTTCTTTTGCAACTAATAAATACATGATATCCATTCTTTTCTCCTTCCACATACACATCTACACAAAAAACGAAAAAAAAAATACCAAAAATGTGTGGCTACCTTTCTGTAAATTTCTTTTCCTGGTGGGTGCCTCCAAGTGCACTGAGACTGATGGTAGCGGAATGATTTTTCTAATTTCATGTACTTCAGACAAAACTCACAAATCCACAGCTTAGGTTGCTTTCCATACTCTTCTGGATAAGGTGAGAAGTACCAGGCATCAATCTCATATTTGCCAAACTGAATTTTGTCTATATATTTCACCTGAAAATTAAAAAAAAAAAAAAAACACCAATGAAGTAATTTTGAGTTCACAAAATAAAAACACACAAAAGATTGGAAACTTACAATTCTTTAGTGACAACACAAAATGTCACGTGTTGCAGATAAATTGTATGGAAAAATGTTTTTTATGATTCCTAGGAAAGCACCAACCAGAAATTCTAAGAAGCATTACCCACTGCAAGACTCACACAAAAGTAATGAGAGACTTTGAAAGTAAAAACAAAATATATTTTTCCTGCCTCAAAATATCTCATTTTATGGTGTCATTATTTTTTTTCAATAAAAATAATAATAATAATAATAATACAATGACCATTCTGCTTCTCTTTTGAAGATAGTGAAAGATCATTTGTCAAGAAAATATGTGCAGCAGTCTGACAAAATGAGTAGAATTGCAGGTCTACATCTAAGATAAACTCAAAATATTAAATTAAAGAAGCACATATTCCCAATGTTTTATGTACAAAAAGTCTAATGCATGTCTTTAGAAAGTTCTCCACATAGACAGGTGAGTATTTTTCTTTTCTCTAGTTATGATTTTCATTTCTAGTCAATTACACTAAACTGCAACTCAACTCATTTTGTCAGAGTGGTACACATATGTAACCAACAAGCAAAGTTTTTAGGTAATGAGATGAGAGGGCTTGGAATATCTAATCATAACCAGAAAATAGAAGGCAAAAGAAACAGAGAGGCAAAATATTCACCAGATAAGTCATTTCATGGATGGATGACAAAATAATGAATGTAATCACAACCACAAAAAATTGAGACTAACGCCTTGAAGCAAGGCACAGGATGGGTTGATACAGTGACTTAAATGGAAAACTTTTCGCAGGACAAATTTTTAAGTTAATTGTTATTGTTTGATACTCTATTGTCTGCATTATCTGCCCAGAGTATGTATTTTAACTTCCCCTTGTTTCACTTTTCAATTTTTCTAGGATCCTCCCATATTAAAAGATGTATAAATTCTTGTTTGAGGGAAAAGATAAAGTGAGCTTGCTCACCCACTTACCCCAATGGGAAAAGCTTTATCTTTCAACTTTCACTATTTTGCTCAACTAAGAATTTAAGAGTGGACTTCTTTGGAAAGATAAAGATGACATATTACGAAAAAAAAAGCCATCTCATTTTTTTAGGTAAGACTTAACTTACATTGTTTAACACTAGATTTAGAAGAGATAAATACAAAACTGTCTTTGCAATTTTCTTTTTTACAACATTTCCATCCATTTCATGGCTAGATTTAAAAACAAACCACAACATGATGTTTTAAATTAATTTAAAACTGAATTAAAAAGTGAAATACTAATTTGCTCCAAGATGATTGTTAAGAAAGTTATATTGAAACAACAACTCATCAAAAACATTACCTTTGTAATTGCTTCATGCTCCTTTTCCAAGGCTGCAGTTGTGGGGTCCATTTCTGCAAATGTTTTCTGAACATGATTGATTTCATCATGTTTCCTCTTTTGGTTTCGGGTTATCTTTCTGTCTGTGCCATCAGTAAAATCTGTCAATGATATTGTCAGCTCACCAGTCTTACTCTGTGGATCCTCAAATTTTGAAGAAAGGTCCAATCTGAAAATATGAGTTTTTTTGAAAGGGAAGAAAATGACATCAGTAAGTATGGATACTTTCATTTCAGCAAAATACCAACCTTATATTTAGTAACAATAAACATTATATACAGAAAGAAATTGGCTTCAAATCAATTGTTTCTTTTAAACTTTTAATTCAGCTGTATGCTGTAATGACTTCATTAATTTTGGGTAATTGATTTTAATGTTGAATTGAGACTTTTGAGCTACTGACTTTTCTTGCTTAGATTTAAGGCAGTTAAAAAAAATCCCCATAACAATGTTGTGTGATGGCAAATATCATTAATGGTCAGTGCATCACAGGAATGCACATTAAGGTTGAGTATGCATAATTTACAGCAGCTGAAAAGAAAACCAGCAGATCAGAGAGTACTATGCCAATGGTCAAAATCAGATCATTTCTTTTTTTTTATAAATATCAAAGAACAGTAAATTTCTAGATAGTGCCATAAACATGTGGCATTACAAAAAGCAGAACTGCAGGACTGTGTCCATTAGCTATACATACAGAAGATCATGTCAATGGACAGTAACACTTAGGTTACTGCAGTTCAAGTAAAATTAATAATACTGATTGTACACAAATTCAATATTTCAAAATTCACGATCCTAATTCCAAATTGATTATCTATAGATTTTGACTTTTTCAAAATTATTTTTTGTCTTTCCCAAATTTGCAGCAAATAGCATATTGCTTCAGATTTTTTATTCAGTTGTTCTATTCTGCTCATATCGTTGAGAGATCTGGTCTCATTGTAGTAGTAAATTTGCTCTCTTATCAAAATTCCAGCAATGCTTGAACTTGTCTCTCCTTGTTCAGTTCATTTTTACAAAACCTAAGAAAGTAAACAAGAGAATGGAGACTACTACAAAGAAGGTCAGAGGCACATGAAACCTAATGAGCTCCAAGAATAGAGAAAGAAGAAAGAAGAGAACATTGCCACATATGGTCAAGTTAAAAAGGAGATTCAACAGAAAAAATTGCATATTATTGATGTGCAGAGCTTGGCAATACNAAAAAAAAAAAAAAAAAAAAGGGTAAGGTCAAGTCAAGCCTATTTCAAAGCTGTTATCAACTACCTACCCACCTCACCTTGGAAAACACTTTTCAGAAGTTGACCCTGAGAAAATGAGAAATTTTCTAGTGGATGGAAGTGTACAATACAAATGCATTATGATGTTGCCCACAAAGTTGACTTTTGAACTTTTTCTCACAATTTTTTCAAACACATTTTATCTTTTTTCTTTCACATGGCAAATTAGCTAATTATTAGATTGAACTGGACAATTTATGGGGAGAAAATAATTCTCAATGTTTTAACCAATCTAAATCTAGATTATACTAGATCTAGATCCTGCGGGTGATTGACGCGTCAGCACTACTGAAGGCCTAGCTCTAATCAAATTGACTACTGAACTGCAGACTTTTTACTAGAGCTACCATCCAAATCGGATTAGATCAAATTCTTTTACATAAAATTTCAATGCAACCCAATTTTAAGTGACCTTTCATCACTTCAGGTCGAAAAAATCGCTAATCACTACTTGTGTGGAGAAATTAACATCATTCACCGATGATTTGGGGTCAAACTGGGCCTCGCGCTGATTTAGAAATCTGCGATGACAACTTTAAATTAAATCTAGTTTGCTCCAATCTGGATTCAAGGAAAAAAAACTTCTCACAAAACAAAAGAATGGGTGTTGATGAACACAAAAAAGTAAGCAATAAGGCATATCTGCGCATTGAAAGCCAGACATTATCAGTGAATTTTGTAATACATGTTGATGTTCCAGGTCTTTCTATGGATGGATTTGAATTATCATCATCTTAAAATACGAGTTTTGATGTCCTCTTTCAATATTTTACGCCAGTTTCTGGCAATAGAACTTCGGAACATGTATTTTAGCCTCTTATTTCTAATGTGTCCGTCAGCCTGACATCCTCAAATTCGTTAGTGTTATTTAAACAACTAAAACACAATAACGACACAAATTTGGACAAGATGTGTTTTATTCTTTGTACATTTAATCTGAGACAATCACAATTAAAAAGAAAATCCTTAAGTGTGATGGGGCTATGGGTCCTATAGGGGTTCATCCCTGAGAAAATGCTGTCTGTCCAAATTTCTAACATCAGCGATGAACAAACAATTATTTATAGCATAAAATACTAAATTCACACAAAATCCCTGCTTGTACAGCATCTTCATAGCTAGTTTGTGCATCAGACCTGTGAAATGAATGTAAAATAATTATTTTCAGGCTGCTTGAAGTTTGTTCTGCTATCAAACATTTCCTGTAGATTTTGTCATGATAGTAAAAAAAAATGTTTATTACTCAAATCATATATTTTTACTCAATATATTCGACATGCAATGATAGGATGCTAAATAATGGACCAAAAGAGCTTCTTTTGTTGTGGAATTGGAAAACACACAAAAAAGAACAAAAATGTCTGAACTTTAAATGTGGTTTTCTCATTTTGTTATATGTGACGTATGCATTTTGTGCCTTTAAACTGTCATGCTAATAACTCAGGCAAGAATTAAGACATTTTAAAAATTCAAAGACTAAAACGATCAGTTAATATATATTTCAGTTACAACATGATGCAAACAACTCATATACATGGATTTCTATGATGTAAAATTTTCACATCCTCATAAGTTTTCCCAGACTGCCTCACATATGGCGGATTCCACAAACTTGTCCCAAATAGCATGCTTTGAATTGGACACCTAATATTATAAATGAAATATGATTAATGCTGGTTACTATTATTATGCATTGTTTATGATCTGAAGAAGCAGCATTTATAATAAGCAAGATTATGCCATTTAGTTGATTTAAATATTTTATTTGAATTTTTTTGTTTCCCGGTCGCTATTTAATGTGACACACACTCTTTCCCGTTTTTGTGATGTTGCTGTTTGAAAGGCTAAAGAGCTTAATAAATATCGATTATGACCTATCCAACCATCCTACAAACATTCTATGAACATTTTTCTGCGTTTTTAACATCAACAGTAGCTTTTAAATGCACTTTCACCTCTCTGCCAACTACACAATATGTGTCGCCACCATGTTCAATAGACCACTGCCATATAAATATAAAATATCAGCTCTTCCTTGCTGTAAACATTTCAGTATCGTAAAAAGGAATTTAAACTTCGATAGTGAACCAAAGTTTGAAATTTTAAAGCTCAGTTGTTGTTTTTTTTTTTTGCCGGAATCTGCCATATTGTCATGAGTGAGAAATCAAATAACAAGCTGACAAGACCTAGATATCTAGATCTAGTTCTAGATCTAGACAAGTCATTGGGCTTATTCCCAGATTATCCCGCATTCATGGAATTTCCACTTTCACTCACTTTCCACTCTCTGTCAGTCTGTGTGATCCAGATCTAGATATAGGCTTCTAGTGGTAAGGGTCCTACTACTTAAGAATCTGGGTCCCGTCTTTTCGCTGATAATAACAAAATTAAGTCAACTGTGGACAACTTTGTACCAACTTCCGAATCTGCACCCATGAAAAGTACAAAATTTTATGAAGTTTTAAGTTGTCAAATTAAAATTGCCTTCATTTCGTCATTATTACCGAAAACAGGCGGGACCCACTTCTTAAGTAGTAAGAATATAGATTCTAACACTAGGCCTAGCCAAGATCTAGAATCTAGATCTATTTATTACTTAAATATTGTTTTTCAGTGGGCCTGGATCTATCTAGATCTAGAATATCCACCTGTCAGGGTCAATCCACTCATCCAATCGTCTGTCGAATCCCTCATAATGCACATAAAATTCTTGCGTTCCAGACTCATTGTGCCTTGACTGAATGATTTCTGCAGCATGCAACGTGTTGTCTGATCTTTTCACGAGGTAATGTTCACCAATCTCAGGCATGGGTTGTTGTTTATCAATATTTTCTTTTCCTACATCAGTCCTTCTCCCTGATTCCGCCATCACGGAATTTACCAGTGGTCAGGCTATTGTCAGGAAAACCCGGACATGTAGAGTCTAGATCTTTATAAGATAAAAGGAGTTTGTGGTCGCTTGAACTGAAAAAAATGTGCAATCTACTTTCTTAGCGAAAATGTTCTCATTTTCCAGCAATGTTACTTTAGTTAGATCAAGCATGATCTTGAAATTTATTCAATCGTCATCAAAATGTTCACAAAACGTAATAATTATTTACAAAATAACTTATTGTTTTCTGGCATATCATGGGGACAATATTCGCATGGCGTCTCAAATTTGTGCACGGAACAGAAACAGAGTGAAAGAATTCTGGGGTAGTATGTAAACCTCAAGAAGTTCATGAAAAAGATATAAGCGATTTAGGATTATTACACTTTACGGGCAGCAACTGAGGCCTTATGTCTTGTACATATTTGAACTTTTTTCCCCCTTCTAATCAGTTTGCAAGACGCAAAAATGTTTTTAAAAAAGGATTGATGAAAATGAAAGAAGAGGCCATTTAGGAATCTTAAATAGCAATGTTTTTCCCTTTAAGGTTGTAATTTGATGTAGTTGGATTTTTCATAAGAAGCTTGCGATGGAGAAACACGTTTAAGTGTAATTTTGGTCGCCTTTACTTTTGTAATGTTAAAAAGTATAATTTCTAATCCTACTGCTTCCTTTTTCTTTACTTTGCTCTACAATTCAGATCCTATATTTTATATTGTTTGCAGTGTTTCTTGAGAGGTGACTTAACTTTTTTTTTGTTAAAAGTTAAAAGTGAAAAAAAAATTGTATAAAGGATCGCATCTTTCATTTCACCGATAGAGAAGTAACTGAATAGAATAATATCCAGTGGTTCACTTTGAAAAAAAAACAAAAAACCACAGTCTTAGATCTAGATTTTGATATTGCTGATATCAAATTCTAAAATGTGTTTAATTTGGTTTTGAATCAATTAATTGGCAAAATATATCCAGATCTTGATTTAGCACGATCTGTGCTATAAGCGATAAGTTTCTCAATAGGTAGATATCCTCTGACATTTGGATATAGTCTATATCCTTATGCAGGCCTGGATTTAAACTCCAGTCTATAGAAGCACCTAGTTCTGCTTTATTCCAATTCCGATAATACTTTTGTAAAGCATCAAATTGAGCCATTAAAAACAACAACAAAAAAAAAAATTAATAATTTGTGTAAAGGATCGCACCTTTCATTTCACCAGTAGAGAATAAACTAAACAGAATAATATCCAGTTGTTCGCCTTGAAAAGGGGGGGAGGGTTGTTTTAGAAAAGATGAGTTCAATCGCTGATATGCTGAGCTAGTGTTTAGGCTTAATGTAATTGAGGCGCAATGATCGGAAACCGGGGGATGATCAGAAGTGGCGGTGCACAGCAACAAAGTGCAAGGCAACAAGACAAAACAAACTAATAACTGAAATGGATTTTCGGCAAGTAATGGCAACCTTACCCTTCCTTTAGTTGGGGGGAAGGTTTTCGAGATTCTGTCTACCTTAGTCTTGATTCATATCAATTACTATTTTAGTGTTCTAAAAAATTTTTTTAAATTAAGTATCTGATAAATATATTGTGAAAATTAGTTAACCGATGAAATATAGATATGTTCGTTAAATAAAACTTTTTCTTATTCAATCTGATAACCTTCTACCCAGATATGGGCGGTTCAGGGAATTTCTTATTAGGGTGGATAAAAAAAAATTCTATCTGATTAATTTTAGAGGGTGCGGAATGCCCAATATTTGAGTGGATTCTGCCCATAAATTTAATAATTGAGATGGATTCCACCCCAAATAATGACATCCTGAATCTTTCTCTTATTTGGGTGGAATGTTTTTAGGCCTCTATTTAATTTCAGTTTTCTTTTTAACCATTAAAATATATCGAACAACAAAGCATTATAAATATTTATCTAAATTATGTCCGGTTTGTAGGGCTCAAGGTGTGATGGTACGGGGAATGCAGTGAAATCATTATTTCCAATTTTTTAGAATAAATGATGACCTATAATGATATGATTTTGTATTATGTAATGAAAAGGAAAAGAGGAAACGCTTTGCCCAACATTATTAATTTTCTCCTTTTTTGAGAGGGAATCAACTATGAAGTTTATTTTTAATTTAAATTAATGCAAGTTTATTCTAAGTCTAGTCCCATAACCTTCACAAAGCTACCAAAAGCCAAGCATCAACAGTAAACCCTCCGATTATACAATACTACCAGGCAGTTTAGTTGATGCTTACGTAAATTGTTATTGACATATATTTCTTGTCGAAGCCTTTTTCTGTGGTCCCAGCGGAATGTACATTAATTTAGAAGGAAAACGAATTATCCAGCGAATCACGTGACTTGACTGAACCTATGAACCAAGCAGAGGGAAAATACAACCAAGCAAGGGGAGCCTCTCTGCACTTTTTGTATAGGGAAGCATTCGATATTATAGTAGGGTAACGTATTCCAAGTGTGTTTCTTAGTTGTTTTCGATGGAACGAGTCTAGTCTGTCTTCGTCTGTTTTGGTTAGAGCCCAAGTGCCACAGTTGTAGAGTAACACTGATTTGACTAGGGAGTTGTACAATTTGATTTTTGTTTTCTGTTTTGTTTTGTTTTTACTTTTCCAGATGTTTGTCAGTTTGTTAAATGCAATTTTGGACAGGTGCTTTCGATGTTCGATGTCTTCTTTACTTCCGAGCAGTGATCCTACCTTTTTCGTTGTTTTCCAATCTTCTGAGTCTTTTCTTACGCTGGTGTGTTCTGTTTTATCTACATTTACTTTCAGGCAGTGTGTTTTTAGTGTTTTCTCTATGCTATTAACATCTGCATCCTTCTTGCCAATAAAGTCGATGTCGTCGGCGTACATTATTTCTGCAGGGACTGGTTCTTGTTTGTCGTTTTGCACAGGTCTTATGTCCATAAGGGCGTGTTCAAGATAG
>BLXT01004148.1:61713-73498 GCA_019648995.1 Plakobranchus ocellatus | reverse complement strand
TAATAATAATAATAATAATAATAATAATAATAATAATAATAATAATAATAATAATAATTATAATAATAACAATAATAATAATACTAAAATTGAAAATTAAGAAGAGTACACTCTTGGGTTATCCGTCCTTCTGAGGATTTTATAAACCACACAGACATGTACCCGATTTGATATCTGATTCTCCTCCTTTATATCAAACACAAAAACGATAAAGAACATAAAAGTAATCGTGACAACTAAGAAACCTTACATACGCTGCCCTTAAAAGAGAATCTCAAATATTTCGACTGACGAAGCAAACGAACAAAAAAAAGAAGAGGAAAGAAGCTTAGAGGGAAAAGAAGGGGTGAGACAAGGGTGCCATGGAAAAGGAAGGGGACTGTCACGAATAACACTTTGCTTCTTAGATATAGATCTGTCACGAATAACACTTTGCTTCTTAGATATAGATCTGTCGCGAATAACACTTTGCTTCTTAGATATAGATCTAGTTGAACACTGCTCGTGACAATTAGTTCTTTTCAAGTCTTGCCGAAAATTGGTTGAACATTTTTATTGATTTAAAACAAGAACAGAGTACACAGGCTTATTTAGTCAATATTAAACATACAACTCATTATAGGAAAAAGTAGATTTTAAAGTGTTATTTAATCAAGGTTAGTTACAAATATTGACCAATCATATTCTCTCATTTACTCTCTCCTTGATACATAACCATGACACGCCTATCATAAGTCACTAGATACCATTTAAGAATTTCTAGTGCACAAGTTCTTACGTCTCTGAGAGCCTTCTAGAAATTCCTAGATCTAAAAATGTAAAAACGAAACTTAAACAATAAGAGTACTGTTGAGCTACAATAGGTCTAACCTAGATTCACACAAATTTGACCAAATATAACAAGCAAACAAAGCCAAATAAAAATATAAGCCGTTCCGAGTCTATATCTAGACTCAATTCACAGGTACCACTTGTCACAGTGGCAAAATATTCGAAACCAACAATAGTTTCGATAAAGTTATAAACCTCTTCTTTTTATAACTACTATCTTTTATAGGACTTTAATCTCCCCTGATATCGGTCAATACTTGACCCTGAAGATCCACAGGACAAAGATGAAATCTCTGGATAACTCAAAGGACAGCATTAGTGCTCTGCTCAGGCAGATAAGACGTGGGAAAATCAAGGCTAGATACAGAACCAGAGCGCTGAAGAAATCCACGCCTCTGGTACAGATGAGGAATTCAGGCATCTTTTAAACGAAAGAGCAAGAAAATCCTATTCCCACCAGCAAGTTCAGTTAAGCAGTGGGAGAAACTAGATTCCAAGCTTTTCCTTAAGTTAGATGAGCTATTAGGGAAGAGCACATTGGAGCACAAGCTTTCGGTGACATTATCTACCAAACCTGCCTAGCCACATTTGGAGCAAAGCAACATAAGAATCGAGGGCTTCCAAGAAAGCAAAAGGCAACGCAAAATGGAAATGCCGCGCAAACAGAAAATGACATCTGAAGAAGCAAAAAAATGAAATCAGTGCCTAAAGAAGAACATACAGGTCAAAAGTACTCTGGCGAGATTTGCGGGCGAGGCACTCAGCTTCAAGCAGAGCCAAATCTGCACCGAATGATCCAGCAAGCTCTAAGAATGTGCCATATTCCAGAGGATAGTCAAGTAATGCTCAAGGACTACTTCAATGGGTTTAATGAGTTTCAAGCCGAAGAAGTCTCAAAGCCTGTCCATAGGGAAAGGCAAATTAGATGAAGATGTCTGCTTCAAAGTAGCCATTCAAAATATACATCAGGGAAAAGTCGAAAGCCCGCCAAGAGCCTTGAAAGATGGTATGACTCATCCTGAAAGACGCCAAGTGTTGATCCGAAGCTTTAGAGCAAGCCGCAGTAGGTCTGCAAGCTATAGACAAATGTAGCTAGCCAGGAAATTACAAAGTGTAGTTTCTCCACTTTAGGCTTATCCCAAATTCTTGTGGTCACTTCTAGTATAAGAGCTCAGCACCTCATGTGGAATCCATAGAAGCCAAAATAAACAGATTCACAAGGAATAGCAAGGGGTCCCATTCGTGCTAAAGGAGTTGCAATTTAAAGCCGTAAACGAAGCTGAGACTGCCCCTGAAGTCAGTAATCGAAGAGTACAAGTGCGGAAAAGCTGGACTAATGACAATGCTTGAAGATTCAGAGGACCCAGCAGTGAGATCAATTTAGCATTAACTAAGAACTGGCAGAAAATGGGAAGTTGCCGAGGTAGTCAATCAAGCAAAAGAGGGCCTGAAAATAAAAGAGGTTATAAAAAAATTGGTCTCACTCAGTATCGAATGAAAGGAATAGAATCAGAAGGAGTAAAGTGATGGTTAAAAACAGAAAGTAAAAAGAAGAGAGACATGATCACTGACGAGATAAGACTTGAAGAGGACTCTACGCAAATGCAGAAAGCAGTTCAGCAATCCCAACAGGTACATTGGACAAGCTGGGAAAGCGCATTACAGAGATTTCTTACATGGAATGAGATCTGGCACGTGGCGTTACTCAGAATCATCTTCCGTATCCGAGCTGTATATGACCTTCTGCCCTCAAATGCAAATCTGGTGCGGTGGAGAATGAAAGATGCCACATGCCCACTGTGTCGAGGCAAGCAGACTGCAGAACATGTTCTTGCTTACTGCAAAATAGCTCTAAACCAGGGCAGCCACACGTGGCGACACAACAGAGTGTACAAGAATTTGCTATAGCAATATGTGACACAAAAGGTCTACCTGTCCAACCTAAGGCAAGGGCGCTAGTACTCATACCAGAAGGTGGAACCAAATCCTGGAGCGGAAGTTCCGCTGGCATGAATTCTCAGGGGAAGAGCTTATTTGATGAGTTTGATGACTGGGAATTTTCAGCCGTTATCCCCGAATGGAACAGATAACGTAAAGTCATCCAAGTCACAGGAATGAGGCCTTACATTACATTCCATTCAAATATTACTCGACAAATCATCATAATCGAACTCACAGTACCATTCGAGAGTAGAATGTAAGAGACAAATGCATATAAAAAAGAAAAATACAAGGACTTCAGCAATGAGCTCACAAAAAGTGGAAACAGATCCCAGAAATTGCCATATAGAGGTTGCTTTCTTTATTTTTTCGATTTTTGTCTGTTCCTGCTTCAAGGGGTGATTATAAGAAGTCATCACTTGCTCATTTTTCAATTCTTTGGTCTCTCTCTTTCTCTCTCTATTTCCCTCCCTCCCTCTCTATCTCACTCTCTCTCTATCTCTCTCTTTCCTTCCTTTATGTACATACGTTATCGTAACTACTTCTATAAATATTTTAAAACATAATATTTAATTTACCACTGAAAACATTTCCGGCTACTCTCAGTCTCTGTTGGAAAAGATCACAATACAATCAAAACAAGAACATAGGTCTATACGAGATGAAACCAAAGCTTCATTAACAAAAATCATTTTTTTCATGATTTCGGATTTTATTTCTACTTTCCTTAACAAAAATAATTTTGATCTGACAAAGAAATTATTGGCAAATAAAAGCTATTTTTGTCTTTTAACCAACATGCACAGTTTAGCAATTTAGATATATAAACAAGTCATACCATCGAAATGAAGATATGCATGGAGATATGCATGCAATTTTAGATATATGACATTTAACGCTTAAGTATTAGAGTCATGTAGCAATAATCCTACTTCTCACAAAAATAATGGCACATTGACTAGGGAATCCGCCCTAAAATTGCAGAGGTTATTGTTCTGAGGTTCGAGTCTGGCGCCCGCTGCAAACAACTAGCGCTTGAAGTGAACGGGTTATAATTTTGTCCATTATGTACAAAATTTCTCAGACATTTCGACAACTTCCTTGTTCTCTCGATGTATTTGCAGGGGTACAACCGCCGTTCGTCGAATCGGGCGAGCTGACATGAAAAAACTGTCCAGAGCTTAAGCTAATGCCGTCTCCAGAAACAGGTCGGCAGTTCCGCGAATGTCTAGTGTAGCTTCCGGGAATATCCATACAGCAGTCTTTCGGCTTTTTTCGGTTACACATCACCTGGACCACTAATGTAGTGATGCCAGATATCGATGCTGTGGCTGCCAAAATACCCAGAAGAATAAACAGTGGGTTGGGAGAAAACTGGCCTCTTTGCACTCTGTTGATGTTGACTGTGGTCAAGTCCTTGGTATCTGTAAAGATAGACCAATTGTTTTTTTTTTTTATTAAAGAATTATTACGACGGAAAAAAGGGCTTAAGATGAGTCAATGATAGCAATTTGCATAAAAAAGTATAATAAAGAAATCTTGCGCTCCTTAGGTCGTTTCCAACTGAGATGATTAGTTATTAAGTCCATTTTCCTTTGCGGGAAATGAGAAATGAGGTAAAAAAAATGCACAGATAGATGCAAAGCCAACTATAGCAGTTGTAAGAACAGCACAGATTCATGGTAAGATATATTTTGTTTTGTATTTTGAGCTAAGCGCCCATAAAGCGGATACTGAGACACCTTACAGTCTAGTTTGACATAAAAAAAAGACGAAACAAAACAAAAAAAAAAAGTCATCTCTTAAGCGACTGCTTACTTTCAGATCGGCATTTAATCTGCCTGGTTCCATTTAGGCATATGCATGAATCACCTGCACCTTTGACAAACTGGCAAGAACTGTTGTTCATGCAAAATTTGTGGGTACATGGAGGATCCTCAATCTGCAGATGGCAACGCTGTCCCTGAAAGCCTGAGAGAAAGAAGTTGGAAACTTGATTTCATCGATATAACACAACAGTATGCACGATTGGTGAATAAGGTAGGAATTGGCAAATAATGTGAAAATGATACAAACTAATGTGGACTTTTTCCAGCTGAGGTATTTCTGTCCAATAATCGAATAGTGGGCTATGCAAAGAGCATTTTCCTCTGAAAGAAGTTAAAGTATGGATGTATGAAAACAACTTTCTTATTCCTATTTTGCTTCAACTGGTAGCGCCACTTCATTTCCTTCTATCTTGGCATAGTGGTGATATTTTAAAGTACTGATATGAAAACAGGAAGTTGCATCAACAAGCGAAAACATAGTTTAAACCACAATAATAAAAGGACGGAGACTGAGTAAAAAAAAATAGAAAAAGAAAAGTGTTATAAGCAAATATAATAATGCTGCTATATAGAGTAATTTCAAGTCATGAATTTTGACCCTCCTTCGATTATTTTATAAAATACCAATTAAATCAACCATTTTGGTTAAGGAGTGACTTTCTGTCATAAAAGATGTACGTTTTTAGAAGAAATGAGAATGTGTCCCTACATAAAGCCTATTTTATGCTCTAAGCTCGAAACACAAAATGAGCAACAACATAATTATAACTAGCAATGTAAAATGTACAACTGAAACAGTTGAAAAAAAAATGATGATTAAATCAAATAGAATTTATCAATTAAAAACATCTATCAAAATACCATAATAGCCGAAGTGACCGAGAAAAAGATAATACAAATTCTGTATGTATTTAATAATGCCATTAAAGTGAAGACTTTTTCTATTCTAATGACCGTGGCATTTGTTGCCTTCCTCAGAACATCATGGGATTTGGGGAGTTTGTACATGGAAGGAAATAATACAATTATGTCTACCATAAGATGCAGAAAAAATACAATCCTCCTGGATCAAAACATGTGCATCTCCAAGTCATATGAAGTTGTAAATAAAGCTTATTATGATATGAATTTGGAACAATTTTAAAAACCTATTAGAAACTATTATGTGACGGAAAAAAAGTGCTACCCATTAAATGCTTTACTTTCAGGCTTTTGTGTTTCCAACAGGTCTTTCGTCTCAAAGTGGTTTAAAGGGATAGCGGTATTAGACCTTTTTGTTCCCTCTTTTTTAAAGACGCTGGTTTAAAAAAAAAAAGGGGGGGGGGGAAGCGAGAAAAGCTGTTATTTCGTGAAAAAGATGTAGCACTGATTTGGAAAAAAAAAAGAAAAAGAAACAAAAGTCTATATTCAACAGACCATCCGCTGGGTAGTTTGAAAAGAAAGCTAAGAAGTTCTCGGCTCCAAACAACTGTTAGAATATATGTGTACTGGCCTAGGAAAAGGGCGGAATTGTCGGAAATTTTTCTTTTTCAGATGTTTATTTTTTCTGAAACTACTGATAATGCCGTTGGATATGATTTTTAAATCATGAAAATAACTCGGTTAGTTATTTTTTAATGAATTTTTTAAGATGGCAGACAACTGGATACTAAAACTGAGAAAAACGGCTTTAAAGATTTGCATGTGATTTTTTATTACAACACAATGGAATACATATAAAAAATAAAACATAAAGACAGAAAATGAAGGAGGCTATTGAATCCAGTTCTTCATGTGAGCCTGATTTATTTCATTCCGTGAAATACTCAGTAACAACAGGAATTAGATCTAGGCGCTCTCTATATGTGTTGGAAATTTCGGAATTGAGGAGATGCCATTTTTTGCGAAGGTCGATGACGTAATTTTATTTTTATCTCCCGTTAATTTGAAGTGAATAATAGTTATGGAATAGCCATATTTTAGTTCTTTTCTTCAAAGTAGGTAATAAGAATGTGCATTTTGTTGATGATTATTCTAGATCTAAGCCCATATTACTCTTAAAGCGACAGCTTTTTTGGTAGTGCGGAGGCTTTTCACAACTTCAACCCAAATCGTCAGAGGTATATTAATACGCATCTTGGATATTGTAAACACTGACGTCGTGAGGGTTTAAAATCCTTACACGGTGACCCAACTCCCGTATATATGTAATTATTTTATTTCAGATGTATATAAGATGCAAATTTGCTCTCAAAAATTGAAAATTTGAGTTTACAAGGACCATAAGGTGCCTAAAATAAGATGTTCAGAGATATCCACATTTTTGCCTTGCAAAAACACAAATACGAAAATGTTTACCGTATACGCAGTACTCGTAGTTTAGAAATATTCATGCGCACTTATTCCCTTGGTGTAGCTGACAAAATTCCCTTTTCATTGATATATGATATTTAAAGACACGTGTGATTTTTAAGCCTACGCAGTGACCTCAAAAGACTAGTTTTAAACCCACGTAGTTAGGCCAATTTCGGAGCTATTTGTTGGTGAAAGACCTCACAAGAAAATTAAAAAAAATATTTCAAGCATTTTTCTATAATAGATATCTTAGGAAACGATAAAATGAATGTCGTAGATGGTGAGGACACACAGAACTCAATTTTTTACCGATAGACATTTTTCCTCTATTTTGGGTTATATCTCAGAACCAGCAAATGCAACAATTCCGCGCTTTTCCCCGGCAGCTACAAATATCATATAGATCTAGATACCGCTTTATAGAAGATATTGATGTATTATAGTTATGTAAAGCCGGAAATGTCTCTCACCATGGCGACAGAGGCAGCGGTAGCCCGGTATTGTTGACGTCAATTGACAGCGGCCACCATTGTGGCAGGGCTGAGACACGCAGGCACTCTTGGCGGTTTTGACTAGGTATAGTTCAACAGGACAGCGTTTGCCTGAAATGAAGGCAATATTAACTTTGTTTGGCTCTTGATGAACAAACAAACAAATTAGGTGACATGATACGAGTAGAGGTCTTTGAAATATCTAGCTTTTCTTCGGTTAAGTTTCAGGCCTATGTCCTTCAGGTCTTTCACTGAATAGATGGATGTTGTGTCGTTTTGTTGCGTTGTTCACAATTATTTCTTGAAAAGTAAAAACTGAAAAATCACATTTTTTTTTAGTTAAGATGAATAATTTTATAACACTTGAATATGCAAGGTTAATAAAAAAAAAACAAAAAAAAAAACTATAACTATCGCTCTTTTAAACAAATTCTGGTACGTGGATGATACAATTTTTTAGCAGAATCTGGTGAACAATTTAAAAAAACCATTTAGATACTGTAGTTTTAGAGAGTGAAAAAATGGGGGTGTTTATGAACGTGAAAAAATCCCCAGAATTTCTGATCATCTAATAAAATCCTCAAACCCAAATGCAACCTCTTTTGCGAAAATGTACAAATGAAAAAAGTTACAATATTAAAAATATATTGATTACATGGTTAGATCAGATTGTTGATGCACAAGTGAAGCCTTAGCCAAAAAAAAAAAACCTAAATATGAACACTAAAATTGGGTGGTGGAAACGTATATGGTCATAATTGTTATATGTGTGTGGAGTGTTGGTAATAAACAAGGCAATATAATTATAAATGAGTAAGATAGCCACTCATAAAACACTATTAACAGTGTGAAATCTAGGATCCAAAGGATATCGTATATGGTCATAACTGTTATATGTGTGTGGAGTCTTGGTAATAAACAGGGCAATATAATTATAAATGAGTAAGATCGCCACTCAGGAAGCACTATTAACAGTGTGAAATCTAGGATCCAAAGGATAACAACTGAATTGATATATTTAATAAAGCCAAAGTAAACAGCTGCAAACTAGATATTATATATAACACTAAAAGATACTCACAAAGTAAATTAATAGTAAATAAATATCGAAAAATAGATAAATAGATATTTCGCGCTTCGTCAGTTTAAAACGACGTTTATTTGAAATAAATTTACTTTCTGGGTACCTTTTAGTGTTTTACATAATAAATAGTTGGCAATTGTTTACTTTGTCTTTACAATAAACAAATAAACAGCAAAAAAGTGGAAACAGTAGAGATTTGTTTTAGATTTTATTTATTAAAGGGTATTTTTATGGGTTTATCCGAAGAATTATGCGGGTATAGTGGACGAAAAAATTCTAATGATTCAGTACTGAAGAAACTAATCTTGAGATCTTTTATCAAAACCATGAGACGAAGACAACTACAATTTTTCAGACTCACTTTGCCGATACATGATTTAGAACATCTAGCAATCATTGAAAACATTGAAGACAAATGAAGCAGCGGTATACGGAGAGTTAATTAAAAATCTTAACTTATGTGCTACAGCTAATGGTAGCATCAGAAACCTTGTATAAGGTTAACTGTGAACAGGTTTGAGTGGAGAACCTCGATCGCCAATGTCTGCTCCAGACAACGCACCAATTAGAAGAATCCCAATAACACCAACGCTCCACAGATGTTTTGAGAATGAATTTTCCGATGTATTCGCCAGAGTTAAAAAAAAAAATTTTTTTATCGCACACTGCTATCAAAGAGTGTTGTGTATTGCAATAGGAAAGTTATTTTTATGTTTCAAATAGTGTAAACTAAAAGTCCTACAAGTTATCTGCGTAAATCTCAACAGTCTAATCGCAGTTCATAATCTTTTCGCAGGGCTGATAACTTGAGTGTTCAAGGAAATGCCAGAGAAATGGAAGGTTAATGCACAGCTTTATTGTCACTTTAAAAAGAACAATAAAGTCTATAAACTGTGTTTATCATTTAAAAAAAAGGTATTTCGCTGACAAGTTAGAAATCACTTGATGTATTTCGGAAAAAAAAAAACTCCATTTAATTTAGTCATGCTTAATTGTCTTTTCTTTATAGTATAAAACAATAATTGCTTCCAAATCCTTTGCAAAGAAAAAAAAATTAGTTTTGCATGCTGCAAACTCCCTACATCTCAGAGATTAAAAAAACTTTCCTCGATAGTAATATTAGGATTCTCACCAACTTACAAATAAAAAGTTAAAGTACTTGGATGTAAAATTTCATAAAAGCATTCCTGTGTTTTATTTTTGGTACAAGGCTTCAGGGAAAAAAGAGAAATTAACAAAAAGACCGCAATCGAGAAAAATCTTTTTCACAAGAAGTAATCTGTATCAAAAATAATAAAAAAAAAAAAAGATATTTCTTCAACTTGTCATTGCCCCTTCCTCATTGAAGATCATTATATCCATGAAGAGAAAAAAGAAATGTATCTACTTACAATGCTCTTTCATCCAACACGGAACTTGTAGTCCCAAATCTCCATTCAATTTTCCTTGGCAGGTGACTCCGTAATAATTTTGTCCACATCGACAACGGAAGTTATTCGAGTTGACCAACCGAACACAACTGCTGACGTTTTGACAAGGGGAGTTTGCACCTGGATTTAATATTTCTGAGTTCAAGAGAAGAAAAAAGCAGGTTTTGAAAAAATAAGAACGATCAAAGCATAATGAAGTTATTCATATGACTAATTCCAAGACGATGATGGGTCATTTTCTTCACCTAAAAGGTGGATTTTGCCTTAACACAAATTTATAATGTGTCAATACTTTTAAGATACGGTATAGGCACGCTGATATTACACCAATGAGTAAAATAATTTGTATTCTTTCGATGTTTTCTTGTGAAATTTCGCGTGCTGTTGCAAAATTCGATTCATATGGCTGAATCAGATTGAATTAAAAAAATAAAAATTATATGATTGTTATTTTCAATTCTAAAACTGATTGTATCTATTGATTTACATTCCACCGCAGTTCACGGTATCCCTTTTTGATATAAACATGTTTTTCCATTTTTTTGGAATGGCAAAAATAAACTCAAATTGATGTTCCGTGTTTTTTTTCATATTATTTAGTAGTAGCAGTAGTAGTAGTAGTAGTAGTTGTTATTGTTGTTGTTGTTGTTGTAATTGTTTTTATAGTAAAAGATGAAAAGAAGCAAAAAAAATTGTAGTTATAGTGGTGCAGCAGAACGGTAGAAGCGACTACAGTTTTTTGTTCATGTTATTGCTATAATAATAAAATCCGAGGTTGTTGTAACATGATTACAGAGTTTTTTGTTCCACCTCCATGCTTCCCATCGTGTAGCTGAGACATTTAAAGGAATGAACATGCACTTCTTTTATGTGGATCTTAGGCTATATATGTAATCGCTTATTTATTTTAAAAATAAAGCTTTGTTTTGAAATTATTTGAACATTATACAAGATTGTTAGCACATTGTGTTTTACCACAAGTTGGTAAGCACACTTACTTTCACCCATTAATGTTAGGCGCCAGTATTTCCCAGTCCATATCCTTGTTTGGCTAAATGATGAGAGAAAACACGAAGAAATAAGAATTGCCTTTACCAATAAATACGATGTCGTTCGATTTACAATCACTTTCATTGTTTTACACACAGACTCCCCTGGAATCAATAATCCGTCTATAGGTACATTCTAGCCATTTTTTAAGGCACAAACACAAACTCTAAGCGCTGTCTCTAGATAAAACACCTTGAGTAGAAATGGTAGTGGCTCAGGTGTGTTCTACACGCCTCATTTTAACCATCTCTTAAGTTCTGGGAGGATTCTATACGGAGACAAAGTCTATATCCAATGGAGTGGATTAAATAACTAGAATTATATTTTCAGTATACACAATTTCGAATAGTTGTGTTCCTACTGTTGAGATAATTTATTATGAAATAATATTTTTACGTGCGCTTAGTCTTCTTTGGAGTTTTCTTGTTTTGTTTTTGACATTTCAACAGTGGGTCGCGGATAGCATATTATTATTAGTCGAGGCAATATATTTTATTCGACACCAATAATGAATACTTTAAAGAGAGAACACTTTTTAGTATCTTTTAATCTTCAACACAATCTAGTTCCTGTAGTCGAACTTGGTATATGTTAGCAATTGTGTTGAAAATCAAAAGGAACATAAACTGTGTGAAACAGTCAAGTAGTATATTTGAAAGTCAGATGTTACAAAGCCGTGACTGACACGGCATCTCACTTTGTAAATACAGTTGTTTCAGTTGTGTGTATTTTGCTAAAGATAGGCTGTATTTTTGTGAGTCAAAAAACTGGAAGGGCAAGAGTGAGAGAGAGAGA
>BLXT01004148.1:37188-50912 GCA_019648995.1 Plakobranchus ocellatus | reverse complement strand
GGTTGAAATTTCGCAACGCCCTCTGCAGCGATGCCAACAAGACAATGGAGATGAGGATAGGATGCATATTGGTGTAGGGCCTAGAGGAGACTTTCAAGCAAACAATAACATCTTTGACAATCTGATTACTGGTGATGAAACTTGGGTCCATCTGAATACCCCAGAGACAAAGCGCGACTCTATGACTTGGAAACATCCATCCTCTCCCGTCACCAAAAAGTTCAAAGTGCAGAGGTCCGCAGCTAAAGTGATGGCTATCGTGTTCTGGGATGCCAAAGGTGTGATCCTCTTAGACATTTTGCCACAGGGTCAGTGTATCAATACTGCCCGATACTGCAGCACTCTTGACCGCCTTAAAGAAGCAATTCGTCGCAAAAGACCTGGGCTCTTGAAAAGGAGTGTTGTGCTTCAGCATGATAATGCGACCCCTCATTCAGCAAACCTTACACAGCAATGGCTGCAGCGCTACGGTTGGGAAATTCTTCCTCATCCTGCCCACAGTCCAGACCTGGCACCCTCTGACTTTCATTTGTTTGGACCCTTGAAGCGCCATTTAGGAGGTATGGCTTTCGAGACAGAAGATGACCTCATCAGTGAATTGAGGAATTGGTTTGATAATCTTGACGTTGATTTCTTTCGAGTGGGTATCAATTCGTTGCTGTCGCGATGGCAAAAATGCATCGATCTCCACGGGGATTAAGTTGAGAAGTAGTGGAAGAGTGAACTTCAATCTGTGCGAGTTTCAAATTTATCTGATCAAAACTCTTTGAGTTATGCCCCTTTTCCTGTTTCTTTTCGGACATCCCTCGTATCTATCACTGGTTTTGTGTAAGAGACCAAATGAGTTTAATGATAAAAAAGGCTTATTAAGAATGTCATGGAATGATGTTTTCAGTTTTAGTTTGCATGAAAAAAAAACATTCTTTATACTTCATTTATACCATGATGGCTTGAATAGAAACTGAAAGCAATAACATGCAAAATAAAGATACTTAACCCACAAGATGCTAACCTTTTTCAAATGAAGAAGACTAAAAAGATGTATTGATCTACAAAATCATAACCATTCATTAAACATGTTGAACAATTACTTGAGGCACTCAAATTTTTATTTGAAATGAAAAAGAAAACTAGCTCTCAAAAGAAAAAAAAAACAATCTGAATAAGCTCTGCCATACCTTGCAAGTTCTTCCTTGCTGAGCATACCATTTCTGTCTTTGTCAAGGTTTAAGTACTGGCCATACACTCTTAGAGCTGATGGTGCAGAAAACCAGTTGGACTCTTGCATTTCTTTGGAAAGTTCTTCATCACGCAGCTACATTTTAAAAACATATGTAAAAAAAAAAAGCTGGTACCATTTTCACATAATGTTAATCGTTTTTATACCCTTAATTTATCTGGGGTTTATAGGATTGCTATTTAGCTCAATAACTTTAAAAAAAAAAAAATCAATAAAGACATCCTCATCTTTAACTTTCCCCAATTTAACCTTTACCACAATGACCTGAAAAAGACAGAATCAGTCTAAAAACAATGATTGTATAAGAAACAGAGCATCATGACAAATTACTCTTGAAAATGATTAAAATACTGTTCACAAATTCATGTCACTTTACCTCTAATAAATCATCCAGGAAGCTGCATGCAAGTATATCTTGAATGCGGATTTTCCCACTTCTTAAGGGATCAAGGAAGAAGAAAAACTTCCTCACAGCAGTGCATACATAGAAGGAGTAGAAAGAACGCTCTAATCCGTTTAACTGTGAACGAAAAAAAAAATATATGGTAGGTAAGTAAGAAAAGGAAAGATGCATGCACACTGCAAAAAAAACATTTAAATTTTATCATATGAACAGAATAATATTAGAGGACTTTTAAAAATCTGTAATCAAGAATTCAATAAATGATATACTAAATTGCAAACAACAAAAGTTACATACAAAGAACATCAAATCAAAAGCACTCAGATTTAAAGAGACATCTATTTGTAGTGAAAAAGGAATTTCTGTTGGACCCCGCTGTATCTGTATTAAGATATAACCATCCAGAGTTGAAGTTCCTGTCTTTTTCTCTATTAAAAATAAGACTTTAATTCCTTGTATCTTCTTCCATATTGTATCATTTCAAATTTTGCAAGCATCAGCATCATACTGTTTAGCAATTTATTGTTAGTTGAAGATCTCTAGACGTCAAAAAATTGCAAAGTGATGAATTTACCCACACTGTATATTAAATGGGTCCCATTTTATCTCTTTCATAAAGCACTAAGATACTACCACAGTAAACAAAGTGCACCCTCAAACCTAGCATAACAAAGAAAACTTATTTTTATGCATTGAATTCCATTAAGGGCATGTGCTGTCAAATAGGGTGAAAACTTTTATTTCTTTATTTTTGATGTTTTGGCTTTATTGGTGTATGTGTTTGGGTCAAATTAGAGAATGGACGATGAAAACATTTTTTGTGGATAAATTACGTGATATAATATAATGGCGGCCATCTTGGATTTTTTAAATGTAAAGTTTTTTGTATAAAACAATTTTATTTATTTTACCAATTTGCCTGAAATTTGGCATGAAGCACCTAAGAAGCCACATAACTCTAGAGAAGGATTTTTTGATTCATAACTTTTTCTTCTTATATAAACAATGTTTAACTAAATGACGCCTTTCAAATTTCTCAGAATTTTCCACACTTGAACAATGATAACTCCAAAATGCAAAATGCTACGCTAAATTACTCCATACAAGTTTCATAGGTATAATTGAATGTTGCGTGAAAATTTCAGGTCATTTGGATAGAAACCAAAAAATGTTTTATAGATATTAGTGCAAAAAAGTCAATTTTAAGAAAATGGACAATAAAGATTTATGATAAAGAGGAAAAACATAGTACTCGTCTCTCGTATAAAATGAATGTTTCAATATGAGATCATACAAACAATTACATTTTATTCATTTCAAAACTACAAACCAGCACCATTTTCATCAACTGTGATAAAAAAAAAAAAAGCGTACCAATTGAAAGAGCTCTAATTCAGCTATAGAAGACAGTGCCAAAATTACTGACCTGTGGCAGTGTAGGAATTAGCTCCAGTATGTAGTTCTCTAAATCCTGGAATAATGTCAAATACATTCCATCATTAACCAGTTGAACACCAATAGCAAGGAAGGAACCTAAACATATAATCATAAACGCAAAAGTAACAAATCTTTGTCAAAAGTCATTCATTTTTTTCTTTAAAAAAAAAAAAAGGAAACATCCTAAGCATTTAAAAATTGGAAAACAAACTGTGCAAATCATGAAATCCTTGAAAATGATGACTGATGTGAATATTTGAATAACTGAAAAAAGGTTATAAAAAGAAGAGTAGGGAGCAAGTTAATAAAAATAAATGTAAACAGATACATTAATAAAAAAAAAAAACCTGTCAAATCTTGTTCTTTGTGAGACATATATTGAGATAAGTTCTGACAAGCTGGAGGTCACATATCGTCCCTGTAGGTTGCAAACCTCGTATCTACAAAATTAAAAAATTTTTTTTTGGCCATAAATAACATTGATGTCATAAGCTACCTACTACTATTACAAAAATTCATTGAGACCAACGGAAAGCTATGATTTTGGCATGTGACCAAAACAAGCTTTTCAACTTTCACTTACAATTGCAAGCCATACCTTGTAACTAAAAGGTGGAGTTTGGGTCAATTTTTGTTGAAAAACAACGAAAAACCACAGATAAGCACTTTTCTTATATTTGTAGAAATATTTTGTACACTTTATAACTTTTATTAAGTATATTTTACAATTCAAGTTCTAGACAAGCCATCTGCAGATATGAGGTTTGTACCATAACGGTTTTTGAGCTCTCCTGAAAAATTAAAAATTGTACAGTTATGAGGTCTGCGACCTACAGCAACGATATAACACTTTTAAAATTAAAAAAAAAGAGTCTAGTGTGTTTTTTTTCCCAAGATAAACATCATTATATTGGCACAGCTCTATCCAATTTCATCATCCAAATCTCATAAGAAATGCATTTCCTGGCTGAATCAATGAATTATAAGTTCAATTCAAAATGCCACTTCTGACACATTTGAACTGGTCTTGAGGCATAAGGCTCTTAACTAGTACATTATGAACAAAAATAGAAAAAAAAAGCAAATAGTCCTCTTAACTAGTACATTATGAAAAAAAATAGAAAGAAAAAGCAAATAGTCCTCTTAACTAGTAAATTATGAACAAAAATTCAAAGAAAAAACAACAAGTCTCTTTTTTTCAAATGAAACACACAATCAAAATATAAAATACATATTGCATACAAAAGCCTACAAGGATGAAAATTATTTTTATTTGCAAAAGAAAAATTCATATATGCCCAGAGCCCATTTTTGTTCGAAACTTCACGATTCATTATCAACTTTTCAATCATGCAGAAAAAGCAATAAAGAAAACCTTACCGATTCTTTCAGGTAACCTTGCCCTGCAACGTCATAGAGTGATAGTCCTATTCGTGTCTGATGGAGCCACACTTTTCGCATGACATAATTAAAAAACTGCATAATGGAAATTCTACCGAAAGGGTCTCTCTGGAGAAGTTTGCAGAAGACTGATGCTTGAAAAAATGGTCTGAAAGGAAATTTTCAAAGAATAAAGAATTTTCATCTTGGAATAGACTACATCACTTACACACAGCATGCTTCAAATTTATATGTCCATGGTCAATACTTATCATCAAGCATTGCAGCTTAAAATATATAAGCCAAGTAAAAGATTTTTTTTTTTTTTTTTTTTTTTGGCCAGATTTGCTTTATGATGTTTATGGAAGAACGTTGCCTTGCTTAATTGTAAAATGTGGGCTCATTTTTTTCCCTAATCTTTTTCTCTGTAATGTTGGTGTACTATGGTACCAAATGGAGTACAAGTTTGACACAGAAGTTTTACGAATGTTTGTCAGTCTTCAAAAGTGGAGCCAGCTTCTCTACTATCAATCATTCAGCTGACAAAGAATGAGAGGAGACAACCAATATAAAGTATCAAAATAAAAGATACAGAGACCAAGTAAAATCATTACATCTGAAATTAGATGATGGTGAGCTAATATTCTCTTTTTTTGTGTGTGTGTTGCAAAAAAGGGCCATTTTTTTTAAATTCCTGTCAAAGCGATAAATTTCACCTAAATTGTAAGAAGATTGGTAAGTGTAGGAAAGGTAAATGTTTCATTGCTTTGGGTTTGATCAAACACATTAGTACAAATTTACATGTCAATTACATATTCATAAATTATCAAGATTTATTAAAATCTAAAGAGAGCTGGAACATATTACCCATAAAAACAAACAAATGGACTTGCCATCTTTTAGTTTCATGGAAGGGGTTATTTTTTCTTCAAAAGTATTTTTATTTTGGATTAGAGATGTACATCGTGATGATCTATGACTAAATTTTTCAAAGTATGTTGAACTATCTTTACATCTCAGTTTATATTAAAAAAAAATAATCCTCTTTCGTCAGTCACTTCTATAGCTCTGCTGTGTTTGACAAATTTTTATTTGGCATTTATTGAATCTAACTTGCGGAGATGATGAGTAAAATTTTAGAATTTTAGATCAACCATATAAACACACACAAGAAAAAAAAAACTTTGCAGCCCAAATTGGGATGGTAATAAAATGATTAACATTGATATTGATGTATATTGATGCTGTACTTCAATTAAGTCAAGTATAATTTGGTTAAAAATATCTTCACAATTAAAAAGATTTTTTAACAGAGCACCTTTTGATAACGCACAACATCTGTGTAACTCAGTTATTATCAAATAAAAAGTATTTCTTTACTTGCACTTGCGCCCCGCCTCTCCTTGAACTTTCAAAAAATCCTCATAATTTATCATCTGCTCATCACCATACAAAGGATGAGTATGATGCTTGTCCAGCAAGAACCACAATTTCTGATACACAAAAGGAGAAAAAAATTTAAAAAAAAAAAAGGTAATGAGTATTTTCATGGAAAATCCAGATAATCGAACCAGGTCCTTTGTCCGACTTGAATTGCATAATCGTAAAATATATTGCAATTACTGCAGCATTCAGTTAAACTCTGGCCAGGCAAAATGCACATTTAGGTTAAATGGAAAAGAAAAAAAAAATGATTGACAACTGTATCACATTCTGTCCACACGTCAGGTTTTGAGGTAAGGAAATAGCTTCTAAAATTAAAATTAAAATTTTTTTGCTTGCAAATTTAGGGGAAATAACTGATTTATTATTATTATTATTCATAAAGACATAAACTCATGCTTTTCAATCCTCCTGATCAGCATGCATTCAATCAAGAACTAATGTATGGAAAAAAGTTTCAACTAAACTACTCTTTGCAGCAGCTGTCTTTTTCAAAATTTATAATGGTTCATTCTTATTTTGTTGCTTAACTCTATTCATAATTCAACAGTTATCTCAGGGTTTGCCTTCCCTCAATCATTTTGGTATGGAGTGTATGGTATTGTAAAGAACTAAATTAGCATTACTTCCAAGAAATTACTATTTTGCTAAAAAGTAGAAATGAGATGTTTAAAAGAGCAGTTCTATCACAATTGCCTTTAAAACATACTGCAAACCTTCTGCCAATAAAATTCTTAAAAAACCCATCATTAACAGGTCAAATTAATCTCATCTAAGTTCGTTAATTGAAATTATCAGTATAATGACTTCATTAATCACGATAAACTGTAGTAAACTTAAAAAATGCTTCTTTATCTGTAACCTGTGAGGGCAATAATAATATAATGTATGAAGTAACCAGAGCAAATTAGTAAAAACTGCTGCAGTTAATCTGCACCAAAGCCTTTTTTATTTACTCAAAAAGTGTAATCTTCAAACTTTTTTTTTTTTTCGTCGCTATAAAAGTGTGCTTTGAAGTTTAATCATTTATGTTCACAAAGTAATGATTTATAAACAAATCAAACTTTACTCTGATGCTTAGAAAACAGCCTGCATTGCACAAAAACCTATATTATTCGATCAAGATCATTGAAATGTATTGCTTTGAAAAATTTGATAAAAAAAAATACAAAACTATATGACAAATTTTGATTCATTTTGTAGGTCACACTTACTTGAAGTTCATCATTGTCTAAAAGTTCACGGCTTCTTCTTTGAAGAAATAATGCTCTGGGGAGAGTAAAAATTCTAGAGTTTTAAACAAATGTACGATGATGAAAACTTGATACTTGAAGAAAAAAGTACAAAAAAACGTGTCTTTCACCCTTTAAGTGCTTCATAAACAACTTCTACTACTAGTTCTACCTCTGATGTGATGGTGTGAAAATAAAACTAAATGCAGAGCCAAAGAGCTGATCTGATGAACTTAAATTTCCATCTAAAACAACTTTTTGATTTAAATTATATTTTATCTATGATAGCCATATTGCCTTTTTGTGCTAACCATTCCACATAATTGGCAGTTAAGTATCTTTGTACTTAACCTTGCACAGTCATGCCCCCGCTAAAAAAATATTCAACCAAATTTCCATTGTAATTGCTTGACCAGCACGAGTAAGAGAAATAGAATTACATCCAAATGAGGTACTCACAGCTATACTGGAATGCTCTATGTTATTCAGAATGCAAAGATTTTACTGTCTTAAAATAAATAAACAAAAAATTCTTCTAAGTATAAAAAAAATGTGCAAAAACAACTTACCTTGATTCTTCTCGCAGTTTTAGCAAAAGTGGTTCATCCTCTGATGGCAACTGCAAATTTGATGCAGTATGTATAAGACAAATATAAGCCTTCAAATAAAAACTTATCAATAAATGCTCTAATAAAATGGCCTTTTTATCTTACTAGTTTTCAAATTCATTGAATAAGGATGCAGACTTTGACATCTACAAATAAGTTTGCTTATAAATGTGACATGATAACAAATTTAAGCTTTCTCGTGGTGATTACCTTAAAATACTATACAGTGGAAATCTTTGTCAAGTTACATGGCAATGGACCAAAATCAAGATATTTTTTTTTTTTCATGGTTCAGCGAGTAGATATTGAGCCTTTTCAGAGGATTTCAATTTTTTTTCTAGATCTTTCCCATATGTTGCCTACTTCATGTAACATCTTCAGCGTTGCTTTAATAGAAGGAGTGTTGCGGTTCCTGGAGAGATCAGCTTTACTCAACCTTCAAACATAATGAGACTGAGATGGGGAAAAAAGTTCTTTCTAAATGCCAACTGGATGGTAATGGCTTCAGATTACGAAAATCTAGTTCGTATTCACTTCAGATTATTATGAGATTGAATTTAACTTTATATCTAGATCTAGTTTAAAAAGGAAAAGAAAGTTCCGACAACTCAAGCAATTTGACTTACATTAGACTTTGGTTTTTGAGGTGTCCACTGTATTTAACCATATTTCTAACACAAAGAAAGCTTAATTTTTACCAGGTTACATCTCACATTTAACAGTACTTTATATGTTACACATATTGAATAAAAACTTAGATTTTAAACACTTGGAACTTTAACTTACCTTTGCATACAAACTTGGAACATTTTTATGATTTCCATCTAGACCTTTGAACTTTTTGTACAGATTTGAAAAAATTTCCAACTCCTCAGCATTCGGAGACAGGACAGATTCCATCTCTGAAAATAGGGTGACAATTTAATCAATAAAACTTTTTAAAATAAACGAATAAAGCCTTTATTAAAGGCTTATATTTTTTACAAAGAACATATGAAAAGCATGTATTCTCTTAATATTAATAGGCCTAGAGGTTCCCCAATCCTGAGATGGACTGAAAATCATTCCTCTTGATTTGGTTTAAATCTAAATCATCCCAAATTTGGGCTTTCCAGAGTTTTCAATTGGACATTTATGGAACTGAAACCTTTTAAATTTATATTTAATTTAAAAGACACTTTTGGATCACAAGATTCAATATATGCCTTAAAATCCATCATGGATTCTAAAGCATTACATCCTATTCTTTCTGCCTTACATCAGTGAAGCTAATTATCACTAATTTTTCATGAATATTTCTTATGCCACCTCTTCCTGTCCTGAGGGTACAGGATGGGGAAAATGAAAGGCAATTTTGGCTCTCCGCCTTGATGGCCATTTGACAAAGGGAAAAATATGTCCATCCAAACTTTCTGCCTGTTCCTGAAATTAAATCTAATCAGGCGTAAGATCCTTGGCATAGAAGATCTAGCAGAATTTTTAATAGATTTTTACTGTTGGTACACCAAAAGTCAAAGGCCTTGACACTTAATTATTTATTTTATTAATTAAAACGTCAGGCCATATGAAATTTTTAAAACTTTCCAATAAATTTAATTAATATGCTTAGCTCTCCCTCTATTTATATTGCTCTGTTAAAAAAGTAGTGTTAGGCCTGTGTGATCAATCATGAAATAGTATTGGATAAAAATCATTACTGATTGGGTGTGTATAAATCGTAAATGAGCAATTGCCAAAAGGTAGGCCCCGAAATTGGGTCACTTTTTTTGCTGCAATTTGAAAACAAGAATCTCCTTCCAGCTACTAGAGGGCAAGGCCTAATTGAGTATCAAAGAGATGGCATTCATGCAGAGTTTGATAGTAGGATTAGATCCATGTAAATAGAATTGGTCTGTGTCTCTTCACTTAGTAGTGAATGAGCTTAATTTGTTGACGGGTGACCTTTTCCTTTTGGTGATTTTGTCATCATAGTTATGTTCGAAACTTATATGGTTAAGTTAGACAAAATGATGCATCCAAAACTCATTTTTTAAACTTAAAGCAGTGCTTCGCATGCCATTTCACTCACACAATGAAAATTTATCTATTGATGAGTTAAATTTTTTCAAGTAGGACTTGTAGAAAATCTTTCACACATAACTATGATGACAGCCCATGTTTTGGCAAACTCTCACATATAATTTGCTTAAAAATTGTAATTCTTATTGCTGTTGCCAAGATCATTTTGTATTTTATAATTTTTCTCAAATTTAAAAATTATCAGATACTTATGAAGTAATGAAGCTTATTTCCATTACTAACCTTATTAACTTGCTGTTAATTATTGCGTTTTAAAGAATTTTATAGAAGCTGCATTAATGCATGTACAACATATTTAGGTGGCAAAAGTACCTATAGTAGCAGCAGTAAAAAAAGGAAAAGATGATGGGCAGCTGCAGTGCTACTACATTTATTAGAGTTATTTCTAGACTTTGTAATAATTGTCATCAAAAAAGTTTTGTGGTGATCAAAGCTAATGCTGATACTAATAGTAATGTATTACTATTAGTATTAGCATTAGCTTTGACCACCACAAGTATTGCAGACATTGCTGACCAAGTCTTAAAATTTAAAGAAAAAAAATTCTCAAACTTTTTAATGAACTTTACATTTAATTACCGAAACTACCAAGACCCTAGTGCTCATTTTGATAGCAAAATCATGATCTCTGAAGCCAGATCTTTAATTTGATATATGTAATATGACATCATGGCTCACAGTTTTATTTCATCTCAGATAGAGGCCAAATTTGTGAAATCTGCCATACCAATACCAGCTTAAGCAGAATTAGAGTAGAACAAAGTGGCAGTCCAAGCTGCCTTTGTGGAGTAGAAATCATAGCTGAGCAGTCAATAAGTAGAAGTTTTTACAGTTTGATTTTGGTACTGATGATAAAATTTAGCAAATAAAATAGTCAGCTGTAGTATTAGTGAGAGAGATAACTTTTTCAAAAATTGAAATAAGTCTGTTTTAAAACAGCCTCGAAAGTATGGCTTCTTGACTAAAGGGTATTTGTCAAATGGAAATTTCTGTTTGAAATAGGCCATTACCACCTGTCAAGTTCAAGGCTACTCTTCTGTTTTGCATTTTGCAAAACAGTGCTGGACAGTAGGCCTAGTAGGTCTATGAACCAGTAGGCCTATGAAAATTATGTAGTTCCTCTTGTGAAAACAATAAGTTTTATTTCTAGATTGGACCTGTTCAACTAAAACTTACTTCATTTGGTCAATATTATTCGTAGGGATATTAAGGCCTACCAATATTACTGACGAATTGAAGTGTTTTAAAAATTTGATATGGTCCGACTTAGAAATAAAATGACGAACACTGCGCCACCTAAACAAGCGAGATCGCAATTGTACAGGAGTGCCCATTTTGGCATCAATTTAACTCACATCTTGTTCAACTCTGAGGTAACCTAGCGGGGGTATAAGGGCATGTTCCCCCTGAATTTTTTTTTCAAAAGGACTGCAAATAAAAAGCCATTTGGAGGCACTTTGGCATCAATTTAACTCTTTGTGTCCAGATTTTTTTTCCACATCTAGACGGAGTTTTCTCCCTCTGCCCCTTTTCTTTCATATAGCGGCCGCTCGGTCATTCGTATCGTTCTGTCGGGGCTCAGAGTTATTGAGTTAACTCACATCTTGTTCAACTCTGAGGTAATGAAAAACTATGGGGCAGCATAAATTCCGTGCAAGATGAAAATGCTAAAATCCGCTTAAACTGAGGTGCAGAAATCTACAAAAATGTAGACAACTAGAAGCACTGGCAACCACTCATAGTATTAAGCATAAATTTAAACTAATGTCGAGGTGGTTTGTTGTGTTTCTAGCTATCCAGAACTGAACATTGTGCCTTCAACTTGACGATGAGAGTAAGACTAATAGTAAAAATCACAGTAAAAACTTGGCTACACACGGTGTATGTCTAGGCCTAACTTAAGTACTAATCTATACTTAGCCTATGTGTAAAATGTATACTAATCTATACTTAGCCAATATGTAGTGGGGTCTTGGCACATCTCGCTAAAACAGCAAATGGTGTGCTCACCTTCAAATCTTGTAAAGGTTGTGAAAAGTGGCATTCCTTGTCTTGAAATTTTAGAACAGGAAGCTACTTCATATTTCATGACATAGTTTTACAATTAGGCCTATGACAAATTTTATAATACTAATAGCATAGCAATAAGGTGCTTTGGGTGAAATTTATTACCAAACCATTGCCCTAAAACGAACACACTTTTAATGACAAAATTGATACGATCTTGACTTTAAAGGCAACTTCAAGCAAGACTAAGATGTACAGGACTGGATCAAGAACTTCAAAAAGGAGAAATTCCATGAAGAGTTTGGGCATCCTCTCCCAATTGGGGTCAGAGGGGCGAAGCGCCCCTTGAGGCTGGCAGATTTTTGCAACTTGAGAGTGAAAATGTAGACTCAGGTGGCAATTAAATAGCACATAATCGACAAAATTGAGGGCACTGGTGGAGCACTACGGTCCCTACTTTGTCCACCTGAGGAAGTCGGCCATTTCGATTATTTGACGTCAGTGGGTGGGCAACAAGTGTTATTAGTGTCTAGATCTAGATATTAAATCTAGATCTAGATCTAAAATGTTGCCTCTTCATTTCGTTTGTAGCTGATGGTGTGAGAATAATTTTTTTTTCTAATTTCCATAGAAATAGAGCCAGCCGTTTAAGAAACATCATTAAAAAAACATATCGAAGTAGCAGTAGTTTGTACACCCATCGGCGTTAAATAATCGAAATGGCCATCCACTATAAGAGGAAAACTGATAGGGACCGCAGTCCACCACCAGTGCCAAATTGAGTATCATTTAAAGTAATGTTGGTTTTAAAGGGTCCATCCACAGGTACATAACTTTTGCTGGAAGGGGTTGCGGAACCCATAGAACCCCCCATGGATCTGGCCCTGATAGTGATGTACATCGCATTTTAAGTGCTGAAAAGTAAAACATACACAAAATCTAGCTCTACATCCCCTTGCAAAAATTCAGGCTCTACACTTAAGATGTAATCTAGCATTCAGAAATCTCTCTTCGATCAAGTTATACAAATCGCAGCCTACTCTTATTTCTCTTGAGGTAATCCCTCAAAGCTTTCGACCAGGAGCTGGATCGGTTGGGCATATTGTCGATCAAAGATCTAGATCTATAAGCTTGTCTAGATAGCCTAATAAATGATGCATTGATAAAATATCAGTGAAGTAAAAAAACTGAATGCAGAAAATTTGTCTAAGGTCTGGATATTGGCTTCCTTAGATCCAGATCCATTCAGTCGAGGATCCAATGTTTTGGTCTCTAGTCTCCATCTTGAAAATTTGCTTCCCGGCTTTCTTTTCATTGGTTCACAAAGAAAGAGACGCCATCTGTTGCTACCAAGATCGACAATAATGTAAACAATAATTCACGCCCAAACAAGTCTCCCGTCTTGCGGCCAAGTAGTGATTCCGCACATTATTTTTCAAGCCAAGCAAACCCTTTTTTAGTTTACCTCCAGGCATAGAATTTTTTTTTTTTTCAAATTCTTTCACAGAAGAGATATTGGGATACTTTTGTGAATTTAAATTTCTCTTTAATCACTCATCTAATTATAATTATTTTTAATTACTCTAGAACTAAGGGGAAAAATGGCATAAAAAAAAAAATTTTTAAACGAAAGAAATATAGGATCTACTGATACGGGTCGGCCTATGATGTTGATCTTATCCCGAAGCCTATTTATTTTATGAAAATAATGAGGTTGAAGGTTTGGAGGCATCATTTGGAATATGTAGGCTCCAGGTCTTCACAAAGTTTATTGAGTATAACAGTTGGTAGTTCTCATACGGTTATTATTAAAATTGATTTTATTATGCTGAAGCTCCTATTATTTTAATGACTGAAAAGCCGAAAATGGGGTGGGATCGGGGAGGTTTTTTTTT
>BLXT01004146.1:757573-769045 GCA_019648995.1 Plakobranchus ocellatus | reverse complement strand
AGTCCAGCGGTTCCTGCTCTCCTGCAAAAGTTATGGAGCTGTGGAAGATGTTGATTATGTACTATTTTAGAACAAGGAGAGGCCATACTTTCCTTCTCAAATTGCAACAATTCGTCCAGAACCCTCTCCTGCAAAAGTTATGTACTATTTTAATGCATGGGTGCAAGGAGAGGCCACATTTTCACTCTCAAATTTGTGCAGAACTCCTCCCCTGCAAAAGTTATGTACCTGTGGATGTTGATTATGTACTACTTTAGTGCCAGGAGAGGCCATATTTTCACTCTCAAATTGCAAAAATTCATTAGCTTCAGGGGAGGATGATGATGATGACAGACATTAAAATTGCTGAGTATGCAATGACAGTTTTGTCAAGGATGAATACAAACATTTTTTTATTCTTAATTTATTCTTAACTTTGGGAGTGTGGTGCAAGAGCCCAATCGCATGTAAAGTTCACTATAAATTCTTGATTTTCCTCAATGATGCTTTTCAAACCGTCTGTTGGGAGACAATATGAAATTAGGAAATGCTATGTTTTTTTAGTGGTAGTGTTTGACACTTTCAAACAATAAAATAACTTTAGCTCCTTATAATAATTATGTTTTTAGAATAATGACAGACAAGTGCGAGGGTGTATAAGATGAAGACCCTCCTATCAGGTTTCCAGAACACTATGAGATAAAACATAATAAGCTGCCCAGTCCTCACATGAATGTGAAAAATGTTGCTGGATCACAGGGAGTGTTATGATACTGTTATGATACTGTGTTTCTTTTGGCTTCTGGTGGCTGAAAGTCAACTGCTTCTGCCATATGAAAGGCAGTATTGCACATATGTAACTCACACATGGTCAAACACTGTTGATTTGCATAAGTGTTGCAGTTTTATTGGTCAATACCCACATGTCAAAGATGCTGAGTTACCTGTTACTTTTTAGCAGCAGAGAATAAATCGATTTTTTCATGATTGTTGAAAAGGCTGAGCAATAGATATATGATACGATTCTGCTCTTCATTTGGCTTTGGCAGATTTGACCAAAGTTATGAATATACAAAATTTTGGAAAAAACTGAAACAAACCTATTTCATTTTTTGCCTAAATCTAGGTTCATATTGATCTAACAAGCTTGTTGGCATCAAAAGCAAGCAATTATTCGTTTTAATATCAGCATAAACAAAGCAAGAGTGGTGTCAAAATTTCCAAATCTTAAATTTTTAATTTGCTGCATAAAACAAAAGTTATAATCCATTTTGGCAAGCTCATCATCTTTACTCACGATCAGCATAGTGTCTCGCCCGACTTTCCAGTACTGCAACAATGTCATTTATTCTGGATGTAGCTTCGTACAATCTTGTCTCAAGCTGCCTTGGAGGTACTTATTAAAAAGAAAATTGAAGGACAAGAAGGATATGCTATAATTTGAATAAATTCTTCTTTTAAAATATTTTAACCTACCCTTTCCTATAAGAAAAAAAATATCAAATTAACAGTAAAGCAACAAGTTTTAGAAATTTGAAAAAAAATCAGTGCATTCTTTCATGTTAAGGTTACATGATGCCATCACATAAGCAATAAGATATTACACTTTTCAATAAACTATTCAATTTCAATGTGTCCAGAAATTTCACAGAATAAAGAAAACCAACCATTTTATGTATTTCACTTAACTACTCAAAATCACTTTTTTTTAATTGTGCTGATATTCATTCAGCAATATGTTTTCAGAAATTTCACAGAATAAAGAAAACCAAACATTGCTAGACTTCTTACATTCTTGAGGTTCTGGAACAGTTGCTCTGAGTTCATCTTGATGCCACTTCACTGTAGCAAGATGGTCCACATCTAAATTCCCACATACTGACATTATGTTATCAATAGCCTCTTCAAGACTGTCGGCTTTCTCAACACCAATTGATGCTGTCAGTCCCACAATCTGTTAAATTAAAACAATAGGTAAATGACTGGGTGAACAGATCTACATTTAGTCTCATTCAGGTTGAAGTAAATGCAAAGTAAAAGTATTAACTGTTAAGCTTGTGATGGATTTAAATTTGTTCCAAAGCTGACATTTAGGCTTTTTTAAACAGGCAAAGAAATTGCCAGGGCTGTGATATCAAAATTATGATTAGAAACGAAATTTTGATGTACAGACATGATGATAAAGATTATAATCTATATTTATGCATTTTTTCACTTCTCCTTTGAAATTTGGGAGTTTCATTCAGGTCCCTCACAAGAGCTGAAATAAGAAAGTTATTTGTTTTTTCAATAGACCCTAATGTATTTTAATATTTCGTTTTAACTGTTAACATAACTTTCTCTTTCCCAGTTTCAATGTCTCAGTCTGTAAAATTTACCTAAACTTGCAATCACTGTGACTCTATTTAAAAAAGAAAATACATGATCATACTTTGAGGGTTGTTTTATCACCTGCCTTATTGTGTTGATTCAATTATGTAACCCAACACAAAACCGTTTGGAACCAAATCTAACAATACTAAAAATGTCATCTTGCTGATTTCATGGGCAGAATTTTTTTTGTTTTTGTTTTTGGTTTTTATACATAATTGTACTAATGCTGTTTCCCCTCCGAATATGTAATTCATTAATTTACAGGAATAATACACATTAAAACACATTGTACAATCTATCAATTCAGTAGAGGGAGCACTTGGTAAGCTTATGTGCACCTATTTTATGCAAGTAAGCCTTGCTGAGTGATAAATTGCTTGGCTTCTGTAATAGATTTCTAGGCTTAGATTTAATTTATGATTCTGTGCATGCATTTGTCCTTTAGCAATCTTCATCTGCTTATGCTTTTAAAGGGTTGATGGGAAAGAAAAGCCAGAGCAAAATCCCTCATAAAACATACATTCTAGTATTTTCATAATTTGATCCATTCTTTAATAACAACTATAAATCTTTCATGGCAGTAGTATGATTTTACCTGAGGCAGTGGATGATCTGGCCGAGCACGTCTTTTTTCTTTGAGATAATAGTACATGATATTGTTGTAGGGTTCTCCCTCTCGAGTATGGTGACACTCATCAAATATAAACATAGTGAAAGCTGAAATGCCTTCTCGTAAAAGCGGCTCCTGCCCACACAAATGGTTCACCAAAATCATGGGTGTAAGAACAATCACAGAGTAATGAGGAAGGAGTATGTGTAGACTCCTGTTTGTTTGACTCCCTCCTGTTATCATAAGGATCTTGGTCTGAAAAAGGGAACATTTACAGAATAAAATACACATACATTGCAGTCCCATTAAATAAGTGTCAAAGCTATCTTTTTTTGTAACAGATGTGAAATTTTAAATTGTAGGGGTAATAATGATTCATATCTATCTGTACAGAAATTTTTAAAGACATATTGTAGTCTTTTCACAAAGAAATGTTAATTTGTTTCTGTCTTGAGACACAAAGGTTCCATTATTACTCTATCAATAAACATGTCCCACAAACTGCTTACCACAAGGAGAAAGAGCTCCTGTCAAGTGTTCATGCACTTGTGAAGGCAAATTGACTAATAAATAAAGCAATCAACCGTGTTCATTAAAGCAAACAATATTGTTAATAGTATGCTACTAGATGATGACTCATCAGCAATGCTATTCTTGATATTCTAAAATATATATATGGGCCACACATCAATCAAGTGCATCCATCACATATGCTGACAGTAAAATTAAGTGCTCACTTACACAGAGACAGAGTGCAGGAGAGCAAAGACGAGGGGAAGCAAAAATTGCCTAAACCGAATTTTAAAAAAATTATTTGGAATCATTAAAAAGACGAATCCCAACAAAGCCGAATACAAAGGACAGCATTACTTAAGAAACTAGCAGGCTGACCTGAAGTGTTTAATGTAACATTAGAATGAAAACCTCTGAAAGATAATGGGGTATTTTGGTCAGTGCTGAAAGAAACCTTTGTGCATCAAAGAAATTAATATAAGCCATCCATAATTAGATGTATTTTTGACATTAATATTCAAGTTGTATCAAGACACTTTTTTCAGCCCCTTGGCTCTGTCCTGTGTCAATGGCTTAATCTGCACCATATTTGTTGACAGGAACATAATGATCAATAACCAGCTTTATAAGCCGATACAAACAGAACTCTTACATTTTTATTCCTGGGACAAGTTATGGCTTTCATTTTCAATTTTAAAAAGACTTAATGTGAAGCATAGGCCATCAATAATTAAACTAAAAATTTTGTTTCTTAGCACTCCCAGCGCATGGTAAAATTATCAATCAACCAAGTAATCTCTCTCTCTCTCTCTCTCTCTCTCTCTCTCTCTCTCTCTCTCTCTCTCTCTCTCTCTCTATCTCTCTCTTTCTCTCTCTCTCTCTCTGGTTTTTATTTTTTGGGGTTTTTTTCACCTACAAGTTACATCTTATACCATAGGGGCATCTGGAGGAATTTTGATACCTAGAACTACACAAAAAAGCTTGTGTCCCTCTCTTTGCAAGCCAATATGGTAAAAGCAGAGCACATGACTGTGGTTATGATGTCACCTGTAATAAGAAGACTTTATTTGTCACTATATATTGAGATCTAAAAAAAATTTTTCATTACTCTGAAAGCTATTAACTTTTCCTCCACTAACATCAGTCTACTTACCATCTTTCTTCTCTCTCTCCTCCTACTGTTATCTCTCTTTTTAATAGTCTGTCAAACTCTCCCTACATTTCATTTCCCGTATATCTAAAAAATTGTTTTTTAATTGCACGTTTTATTATAAAACTGAAGAGAAATGAACATTCTCTAATTATAATTTTCAAAAGGCCCTACAATTTCTTTTAGTGTAGCTGCACAGTGCTATGCCACTCTAAATGTTTATCGCCCTTGCCAAGCTATCAAAAACTCCCACCAGACAGCATAAATACTGAAGGCAGTTTATTAAAAAAATATACATAAAGATCTGAAGGCATTTCTCAATTAATAATCGCATTTTCAATTGTATAAAATCATCTAAATTTTGATCTAAGAATACTTCAAAAACCACCTTGATTGTTCTCTTGTTGCGTACTTTTGTCTACTTTCCTTTTGTCAATTCTTCTGCTTGACATCACTAGAAATGGGAAAGTTGCTAAAGATGACATCAAACGAAAAGGAGAAGTGACTCGTTAGACCCAGAACATCCATAACTTGTCATCCAAAAAATTTTTTTAATCACATTTTAAACGATTGGCACATTTTTTCAGCATTTAAAAAACTCTTATTTTTAGTTTTCCAGTAGATTTTTTTTTCTTACTTTGAGACCAGTCTATTTACGAGACAGACTGAGATCTAGCCCATAGTATGTGAGGTAGGACTATTACCAGTTTTCACTTTATATATTAACATCTTCTTAAAAATAGTCATTTTATAGATACATAAGAATCAATTCCCTTGGGTTGTTTTTGTTGTTATTGAGATATATATATTGAGATATATATATATATATATATATATTTTTTTTTTTTTTTTTGTCATCAAGATTAAAAGTTGTGTGAACATCAATAGTTTTGTTATGTACCACTGTATATTTATAAGGGTGTATCTCATTCATAAATAGACAACTGCAGTTGCTACGCAAATTTGTAAAGGGGAAAAGTAGCTCTATCAACATGGAACACAATGTGCAGCAGTCTTGGAGTTGGACTAACTACAAAAGCATGGGCAAACAAGGGCCTCTAGAAATCTTTAAAGGTACAGAGTTCAAAACAAAAAGCAAAAATATAAAATGACAGAAGGAATAAAAACAACAATAATAGAAATGCAAACAACTTTAGGCATGCCTAAATCCTTCTCCCAACCGAGAAGTTGAGAGGTTTGTTTGCTAGCTCAATTTAAAAAAAAGGGCTAAAAGAAGTTCTAGTTGGGAAGAATTTCAGGGTCAACACAAAATAATGGCAGTTTTTTTTATACCATAAGTTAGTGACTACCGGTTTTGTGACATACTATGTAGGGTTAACATATAGAATTACTTCAAATGGGCTATTTGTGAATATGAGAATTTTTCATAAAAAAAAAACAAAAAAAAAACCTGTTTTGTGTTGGTTATACTATCAATCGCTTGCCAATGAGATGCCTTAGAACAAATTTTTTTACAACAGAAACGAAATCAGTACTCACTTGGTAATTTTCAGGCAGGTGATTCTTTATAGCTTGATATTGTTGCTTGCAAAGTGGCACAGTTCTGGCAAAAAAGACAATTTTAGCATCTGGAAAGAAAAAGAGATTTAGTCAGCTATATGAGAAATGCCTCATCTGCGAAACAGATTAACACAAGATATCATCAATTCAATGCATTTTTCACAATAACTCATCACCAGCGCCACCACAAAATGAGACTTTTGAAGCAAGATCACATGTTATGTAAGGAGTATCATTATATGCAATTTTACTATTGTTATTTTATAACCCAATACAATTTGTTATATCATTTTCTACTTTAACATGGAGTGATTTTAATCAATAATAATAATTGAGCTTGTACGGCTATGTTAAGTCGAAAAATATGCAAAATAGAAATATATGAAGATTTTTGTTCTATTTCCAAACTTTTTTCAAAATTAAAGGGAAAGAGAAACTTTAAAAGCTTAAATTAAACTCATTTATCCATGGTCTTTTTTTATCACAAAAGGGCAGGTTGAGTTGACTGCACATATGTTTCTCAACACCACAATAAATAATGTTGCAAAAAATCCCTAAAAGAAACGTAGATTTGAAATCAGAATTTACTAACTTCATTGTTCACACTTGTATTTTGAGTCCTAGATTTTTTAAGAAATTCATTGATTTGATGAGATAAGCATTGCATAAAAATATGTATTTTATGAAAGTTTACGATCAAAATTTTGTTTTTCTTTCTTCATCAAGAGAAGAAATTTGCATTGTGCTATTCATTATTACTATTATTGTGGTTGTTGCTATAATTATTCTTATTGTTGTTATTGTTGCTATTGCTGTTATTGGTGTTGTTGTTGTTGTTAATGGTGTCGGTGGTGGTGGTGGTGGTGTTACATTTCTCTGTTCTTTGCAGGTTCACATTACCTTTGAGCAACAGCTTATTTTTTCTTTCTATATTCTAGAAATTTCAACAGAGACGAGAAATCTAAAAATTCTGTTACTTTTTATTTTCGTACCTGGTTTTTTTTTCAAATGCTCTAGTATTATGTGTACAGCCACTCTGGTTTTTCCTGAGCCAGTTGGAGCACAGATGATACCATTACGACCACTGAAGACAGCTTTTGCAAGTTCTCTCTGATAATCTCGTAGCTTTAGACCTTCTTGAAGACAGTGAGCATCCCCTTCATCATCTGGAAAAGAATTTTCAAAATGTTTTCATTCCATATAGCTGTCATACTTCCAGTCTTCTAAGTATTTCTGAAGGCCTTACAAGACAAAATCTTGTTGTTATTGTTATTGAGAGTTAAATATTTGAAATTTTCAAAATTTGGCTTTTTTGATTTAGGGTAAGTCCAAGAAATTTGATATTACCAATAATATGTCTGTTTATCGTATTCTCTTTTAAATTTTAAGACAACACATACAATGAATATTTTGACATGTATCGTTGCTTTCTTATGCTTTTTTAAGCTTTCAATTTTTTTTTTTTTTTTTTTTTCAATTCAGACTAACAGTGCTCTTATCATCAAAGTGCCTTACTATTTTGCTTTGAGAAAACATAAACTGCTTATGTCGTAATGATAAACTTGAATTTTCTTTACAGGTTATGACATAGAAGGCAACCATATTTTAAAATTGTGTATTCTGTTGGCCTAAATTTCTTTGAAAAAAATTCATTGATAAAAATCAATTGCTGAGCATAAATAAAAAAATGTTTTTGGAAAGATCATTGAAATTCCTTGCGCTTACCCTCTTCAAATTTTTTTTTTTTATCATAAGCACAGAAGCAAGCATGATAAAATAGATTGCATAATATCACTATCAATGCAACTTATTTCATTTCCAGATGGTGAAAATGCACTATGAAATGAAAGAGATGCTCAGAATGTGCTGAAATATTTTGACAAAGAGCTGCCAATATTTTATCAATATCCCTAAAACTATTAATTTGCAATCATTTATACTAATTGCATTGGATTCATTTTTGAACAACTATCAGGAAAATCTAGCTGCATTATACTGCCATAATACCAGATTAGTTTATCTTTTTACTGGATTAAAATCAAAATCATTTTTGATAAATACTTGATGGTTCATTGTCCAGATCAGAAAAGTTGTCACCCTGTCCATCATTGTCTAGGTCATTCATATCCCCAACCGAGGAAGCATCACGTATTTCTACATCATCCTCATCAAGTGATCCATTGCTCAGTACTTGCCTCCAGACAGGTGTATCTGCCTCTTCTTGTGTTAGTTGTATGCAGTGAGCAGTTGGAGTAGCTGAAAAATGGCAGCGTGAAACCAAAAATATTCAAACTTGATAAGCTGAATCCAAAAGAATAAAAAAAAAGGTCCAGACTCTTTGACAATGTCTTTTAGAAGACCAAAGAACTCTGAATGTTGATTTTTTTTTTTTTTTAAATTAGCTGTGTACATATACTCTTGATTATTGAGTGTGCTTTGGTTAAGAAATAGTGCAGAGATATTATTGTTGCACAAGCTGTTGTACATTGTAACATGGCTGTTGATGCTGCCTAGAGTAAGATTGAGGCCTGTCAATTTGGGTTGTTGTTACAACTTATTAGCCATAGTACAATTTTCAAGGAGAAGAGCATTTTTATTTCATCTTTTTTTTTTTTTCAGTGCCTTTATTAAAGTCGAAGGAACAGTATCTTAGCACAGAAGCAAAAATTTTAATCCGGTTTTCACCATCGTCGAGCAAATGAAATGCAGTTTCTGGCTGTAAAAAGAATTTAGATCATTCAAAACATCCTTTTAGACTCATTTAGATTGATCTGAAAACTTAACTGATTTTTTGCCTGGCAAGTAGGATCATAAAAATACTTTTTTTTTTTTTAAATGTCTGTATTTTTTCCATTTTTTTTATAAATCTTACCTTTTGGCACAGAATATCTTTACACAGTTATTGAAATTGTAAAGCTTGTAAATGTAATTTATGATTTCATCCCTGTTTAAAATTGTTCAAAATGTGACCATCAACTCCTTTACGGATTCATGACATGATACAAGGTGAACATGAGAAAGAAACAGAAAAAATTTGAAATCTAGTTAAAAGGATAATTTTTTAAGTTGATATCTAGACATCATAATGAAATATTATGAATACATATTGATTACATTTGTCGCCAAATGCCTCGTGCAGGGTTTGAAGTCAGCATCTTTCAACAAAATTTATTACTGAGGCTCTGAGAACAACTTGGAACAAGGTATACAATGTTATTCTGGGGCTCATCCAGGACAGAGTCATCCCTTTCAATAAGTTTACCTACAACCAGTCTTTTTATATACAAGTTATTATAAATTTACAGTCTGATTTGAACTCTAAGTGAACAAATTTTTAAGTGCTTAATTTTTTTTCCCCCTAAATTCGTCTCTCTTTCCTTCTCTTTCTTTCTCCCTTTGTTTGTCTATCACTTTTGTCTCTTTCATATGGTTCACTCTTTCTTATACTTCTCTCCCTTTTTCTCTTTCTGTATCTCCTTTCACAAGCTCTTATAAAACTTATCATTTCAATAGCGTACATCCTCATGTTATAGTTACTCAAAGGCTGCAAGTGTGGTGATTTTAGTTTCCTTCATTGTTTTGTCTCCCTCTCTCTCTCTCTCTCTCCCCCTCTCCCTCACTCTCTATCTCTGTCTCGTTCTATTTGTTTCTATCTTAGCTTCCCCCCCCCCTTTCCGTTTGTCTCTACTCTTTTTCTGAGCATAAGGATAGACATTTTGTTTGATTATAACATGAAAGAAGAATAGAATACACTTATGAGTAAAGAGTGCACCATCATTAAATTGTTAAACTTTACCTATACAAAAAGATAAAACAGTACAGTTTAAATTACAAACTCTTTTGATACTGCCTTGTTCTTGTTGCGTACTCTGCTAAAACAGCTCTGATACGGAATTGTTCTCTTCTGCTTTGCCTGCAATATGGCGCCCTATCCCTCTCTCTAACTGGGCCACTATCTACCTAAGATGCAAAGAGAGCGCATGAACTCTAAATTTATTAAAGGGATATTTCTATGCCTGGAACACACACTTTATTGCTTCTCAAAACCTCTCCTTCTACCACCTCCTAGAAAAGGGGAGGCGGGGTTGCATCAAGTGGCTTATCATGTTGCACAAGCTTGTCAGGATGTTGTAAAGTGGCTTGATATCAGTGCGAGAGTACCATGTATCAAGAAAAAATCCTGAGGCAGAAAACCTATACTTAATCATAAAAGCATTACAATAAATCTTAATACAAAATTTAAAGCCAATTGTTTAAAAAAAACCTGAAAAATAATAGGTCTGTGGATCAAGGTTTTGTCCAACTCCAGCTTCTCATCTTACTCATCAAGTACAGTGTTTGGTAACAATTTGTGATACTTTCTGCCAAAGTTTTACGTTTTGCTTTTGTGATTGCTGTCAAGAGCTTTGTGCAAGTTATACACAAAGATTTTTATATAAATTACTTAGTTCAGTGTAACTGTTTCAAAAAATTTAAGAATGATTTGATTATGATGCAGCCTTAGTGATGAATCTTGTCGATGCCTTATTTATTCAACCATTTGCTAAAATTGGGTTAAAATTGGAGGAAAAGTTACAAATAAAGGAGCATGAAACCGAAGATGTTGAGCTTTTAAAAACAACACTTGTTCATTTTCCAATTCATGGTGCAAATAAATAAATTACTATTTTTACATGCACTTTTCCTTAAAACGATTTCATTTTTCTGCTTCCCCCTAGCTGCAATTCATGCACCGCCACTGGATTGAGGCCTGGTTTAATAAACTTTCAGCATTTTATTTTAATAAATCTAGCCATATCTCTCAATCCTAATTTCATATTATATCAAACTGTCTTTTGTTATTTTATCAATCTAGATATGGGCCCAATCCAGATCTGGATCTGATCTAGAATCCACATCTCGGAGATATGCATTTAGATTCTAGATCTACATTTATATCCATCAGGTTTCCAATAGAGATACAGTAATAAGAAATTTTAGGGTAATGCTAATAATGCTAAAAAAAAAAGTTAATACGAACCCATTTTCAGTGCCGAGTTCACAAATGTATTCTTTTCCAATCCGAAATTTCAAATTATTATTTCCTAGATGGTAAATTTCACTAGAAATCTACGCATTGTAAACTATTTGCTTATGCAGTGGTGCTGATTGCTGGTACGCGCTGGGGCTGAGTTGATGTCGTCTAACGACATGACGGTAGGCATCATAAACATAGCTTAGATTGGAAGATGAATATTTCCACGAATCGTATTTTTAGAACTGAAACTGAAAGTGTGAAAAAACAAAACTTGCTCAACACTGAAGTGTGTGTGTGTGGGGGGGGGGG
>BLXT01004146.1:731101-750354 GCA_019648995.1 Plakobranchus ocellatus | reverse complement strand
GCAGTGTAAGAAAGGATAAGCAGGGAGAGGTGGGGGGTTAAAAAAAATGTGTAAGATAATATTTGATTAACCTCAAAGGATATTTTTTCTCCAACCCATTTTCGTACAAAATTTCCTCATTTCCTGTGTAACGACAACACCGTCGTTCTTGTTTACCTTTACATAAGTTATAAAGTATAAATGAATCACATTGGGACACTCAATTAAATACACGAACGAGCTTTCTTTTTTCTATAAAGTCTGGGCTAATGAAGTATATATTATTTACCAAACAGAAGTCATGTGTTTTCGTTGCTGCCCTAAGTACTTTACCTACTACTTTAAAAGCTACGGTAAGCCTAATCAATGCCAAACTTTTAATGAGCTTATTTTTTTGTCCAAGCCTTCCACGTGTAGAAAGAAGCGAGCCTTCACGCATTTAAAAGTGCCCTGAACTTCAATCAGCTCTGTATAAACAGAGGCCGCGGATACTTTTAAACACTTTTTTTTTTAATCGACCTTTGACTTTTAAAATGAAATCATGTGGCATTATTGTATTACTGAGTTGTATTGTTGTAGTTCTTTGACCATGAAAAGAGGATTTATGAGAAGCAAGGATGCTCAGCTTTGTAAAAATAATTTTCTTTTTTTTGGCTTGCTCGTTCAAACTTTTTTGATGATTTGTGTCCTACCTATTTGGAGCACCAACATTTACTGTATACATTGACGATACACCTCTAGTGATACTATTTGGAAGCCCCAAAATCCAACTGCCAGCGCGAATTGAAAGATGGGCGATGAGAACACAAGCCTACAGCATAGTAATCAATTAAAAGGCTGGTAAAGACAATCCAGCTGATTACACGAGCAGACATTCCAATAATTAAGAGCACAAACCCAAGCTCAAGAGAACAGAAAACCACAGAAGAGTATGTAAAATGTCTTGCATACAATACTGTTCCAAAAGCAATGACTCTAGAAAGCATAGAGTCCGAAATGCTAAAGGCAGAACACTACAGGCAGTAATTACAGCCATTTAAACAGGAAATTGGACTCAAACATCGAATTTCCACTCACTGGAAAAACAAACGTATGACACGTTGAAGCGTTGTGCAGACAAACTATCTTTCACAAAGAATGGACTGACCCTAAAAGGGAGAAGGATTGTACTGCCATTCATCCCTTCAAGATAAAGCAATTCAAATCGCACACAGTGGACATCAAGGAAAAACTAAAACTTTGAAAATGCTCAGAGAGAAAGTTTAATTCAAAAGCATGCACACAGCAGTTGAGAAAGCAGTCGAAAAATTGTTTTGCTTGCCAAGTGGTAACACCCACAACAACTCGAGAACCTCAGCAAGAACCATGGTTTAAATTAAACTCAGTGCTGACTTTGGACATCTATTAGATAGAACGTACCTACTTGTTGTAACAGATAAGTACTGTCACTACGTTGTTATTGACACGATCAAAAGTACATCATTCAGAGTAGTAATTCCAAAATTTGACGAAATCTGTGCTAAATTTGGGATTCCAGATGAACAGAAACAGACAATAGACCACCGTTCAATGGAATTGATTTCATAATTTACTTTGAGCATATGGGTATCAAACATCGCAAGATCACACCTCGTTAGCCCTAAGCCTATGCAGAAACTGGACGATTCATGAGAACAATCAAGAAAATTATCAAATCAGCTCAAGCTGAAAACAAGAACTGGAAGCAAGAAATGTTCAAATTTTTACCAGCGTACAGAACTAAAAAGCATTCAAGTATTGGCTTAGCCCACTTAGGCCTAGCCCTAGCTATTGTTTAACCGTGTTGAACCGTGAAGAACAAACTATTCGCGGCACCAATGCAAACCAAACCAAATAATACTTGCATTAGATGTAATGGTGCAAATGCCAAAGCAAAAATGAAGCACTATGAGATCATAAAACGTATGATTAAACAGTCAGACATTTTGACTGGAGAGAGAGTTTTAGTCAAACTATCAGACAAGACCAAACCTACAACCCCATTTGAACCAATACCTTATGTAGTTTCCAACAAGAAAGGATCTATGATCACAGCAAAGAGACGCAACAAATCAATCACAAAAACAGCACTTTCTTCAAGAAATCACAAGGCCACCTGAATAGGAAGAGAGATGGCAGAGACAGAATCTGATCTACTACCAGAAGAGTTCGAATCAGCAGCTGAACCTGAACCAGTCAACAATGCAGTACCGGCACCAATTTTTCACCAACCCGCCAGATCGAGGCGAACGAGTTCGATGCCTGAGAGACTCAAAGACTTTTCCATGAAATAGTAAAAGATAGAGCAACGTCAAGTTCAAAGCATATCGTTACTAAAAGGGCGCTTACGTCATCCAGATTCCAGTCCCAACGATTTACCAACAAGGCTATAACGTTATGTTTTGTCGCTTTTTATTTTGTTGGCCCATATGGTCTCACTGTTCGTGCTATTGATACAGTTCATATCATGCAAGATCTCTCGCCTTATGGTTTCAGTTAGAAAGAGCCATAGTAATGCTCTACCTCTACGGTAGATCTTATCATTTTCAATCATTAATTAGTTAATTAATTACAAATACATGAAAAGACTCATACTGATACTTCCTAAGTCCAATAAACTCTGAAGCCAAGCATATTGTGTTTTCTTATCATCATTTGAATTTAAAGTATGCAGGTCTATCTCTATAGTTCTTTAAGTTAAATTAAATGATTCGGTGTTAATTCAAGAGAGCTATACTAATCATTTTATTTTAGGAATAATCACGAGACAGTGAACAAGAAACACCAAGAAGATCAGAAGATCAAGAAGTTCTTTAGTATCAAGTTATTTTACTTCTAGATCATGCTTGGCCTTTAATCATAATAACTGATCATTATCGTTATCTCAATCAAGCAAATTTCATCAAAAGTCTTAAATACTTCTCATCAATACTTTTCTTAAATAGAATGTATCTTACAGTGATGTTTTCATACTACTTTGTTTAGTAAGAAAGGGAGGGATGTTATGATCAAATGGAAGTAACTCCTGATAATATCAGGATTATTGTATTTCAGCTATGAAAACATGATGTTACCTCCCTAGTATAGTAGTAACTTAAAAATTATTTTTTGCATCTAACATGGAGATCTCCACATGTTTGTTCACCTGTCTCCTGTATCGTCCGCCCTATCCATCACAAGTGGAATGAAATAAAGACGGAGAAACTCTACATCAAGCTAGGCATGTGGTTGGATTATGGTTGTATTTTATAACAGTTGTATCAATCCAATCAGTCATTTTTAATTAAAGCAAGACAGTGTGACAATCAGCTAAGGCTTTGTTAAATTAAAGAATAATGGATAAGAGAGGTGAATAAATAAGACTTTATTTCGAGCACAAAAGGAAGTGAGAGGAAAGAGAAAAAGAAACAGAAGACAATAATTATGGTCTTTTAATACAAATGGCTCACCTCTTTCCCATATATTAGATTCTCTTAGGTCTGGAATTTAACATGCGCACATAAAGATCAAACTTTTCCGATTTTTCTTTTTAATGCTTAAGTTGAAGATTACATGATTGTGTAGTTGCATTGATTGAAATAATGGCAAGGCACAACTTGATGCTTTTTTTCAATATAATATTTTTTTTAATAATGAAAAAGGAAAGAATCATTAGCCTTAACAGATAAGCTTGAAGAAAATTCAATGGATATGCCCGTTGCAAAAGTAAAGTGTTTCAAGATAAATCTTTATTTAATTAGATTCTGATATTATTTCAAGCTGTAGGCAAATAGTGTATGTTCTACATTCGTGATATTCAGTGTTGTTTTCTGGAAAAATTTATTTCCGAAGGAAAATTGAGTACATGTATTGGGTGCAGTTCTCAAAATATTTTTTTTTTATTTTTCAGCTGTTGCAAATTTTGATACATCTAGCTCACCAAAGTAAGCTTAATGGTTTCATGTATTGATATTATGTAAAATCACAGAAAGGTAAAAGGATAAGAACAATATTGACATTAGCGTCCCTGATTCTAAGTTGTCTATGGTAATCATGCTTTAAGAAATGTTTTTTGACCCTACCAGTCACATGTCGTTTGACTTTATTCAAGTACAAGGTTTGGTCACTCTGACCCATATGGCTCTGAAGAGAGATGAATTGCTTCTTATATTAATTTATTACAAGTTCGGGTCATTTTGACACAATTAGTACTTCCGTATAGGAAGTTTTTCCATGGTTTTTACATGGGCCAGATAGACATATGAGAAGGATTAAGAGTGACAGGGCAAGTTTCAATTGTCAATAAATTAAGCACACACTTGCAGTTTAGTACAAGAACAGAAAAAATATGTCTTCACACTCGTGCTTTACTGGTATTAAAAAAAGGGAATACATTTTTATGACATTAAAAAAAAAGTTATACAGAACAGATAATGTCTCCTCTATCGCAACGTATCAAATCAAAAGTTGAGACCTATGTGCCACAGACGGGGCAAATGAGACTGAATGTTCTTCGCAAATAGGTACATTGCATTTGCTGCAATACACAGATGTCTCTTACTTTGTCAATTTTTCCAGGACCTCTTGGATATCTCTTTCTTTTGAAAGCAGTGGGGGGAATTGCATTCACAGCAAGTGGTTGGAGAAGTGCTAGTATTGCGAATGAATCGTTGTCAAGAAGAAGATCTATGGCAAAAGTAAGCTGTTTGGTTAACTTGGGTGTCTTTCGGCGTCTTTCAATCTGAGGTAGTATGAGGTCTTTGGAGATGTTCAGCGGGAACTCCCGGCGGTTGGCTGTTTTTTTGTTCCATTGGGTACTTCGCGCTGCACACCACCGAGGCAGCAATCGATCCAACATTTAGAATGTTGAAGAACATGACCATTGGCCAACGCTTAGTCTGTCTCTTGGAACTGACACTGTGTGCCATTAAGACAAGTCAAAGGTATCCACACCACTTTTTGTAAAATTGTAGTATCTGACCACATCTGGCCGTTTATTGTTTATATTTTGATAAAAATTGCTGAATCTGAATGCCTGCTTGATATGAGAATCACATTTTTCTTTGCCCTTGATTTGTAACTGACAAGAATGGCATCCTTTCGGAAACACAACTTTGGCTGCCCCGTTTTCGTAAGCTTCCGGTCCTGGAATGCCGGTGAAATGAACCTCTTGTTGCAACGTGAAGTGCCAAAGATAGATATTTTCTCAGTACCGGTATGCAACTTCTGAGCTAGTTCATAGCCAGTAAAGAAATTGTCACATGTCAAATTCAGTCCGAAACGATAGAAGGGTTCAACAAGATGTAGGGCAGTATTTCTGTCAAGGTTCACCGTTGGATTGCGGCCAACACTACTATCAATTTTATTTGAAAGGTCTGTGTCATTATCATCTTGGTCCTCACCATTCGTCGCAGTTTGCAGAGATTTAAACGAGCCTTTTCTGTTAGCCATGCAATTTTTGGGAAAGTAATAAGGGCAGATTACTTTAATGAAGCAAAGGGGAAGTAACTCTTAATAATTATGGGAATTTATTCTGAAAATGGGGGAGCAGTGGCTCATCTGGTAGGGCAGCTGGCTATCAAGTCGGAGGTCCAAGGTTCGAATCCCAGTCCGGAGCGAGTCAATTTTCATTGCTCCTCTGTGTCTACCCAACACTAAATGGGTAGCTAGGTCTCTTAAGACCCGGCTAAAGTAAAGGCGGCGAGGATAACAATGGCAACCTACCTCATAATGCCGTATGCCAAGAACAATCAGAACCCAACTCCTGGTTGCCCAATGCTTGGACTAAGCGTGGGACCCACTTTACTTTACTCTGAGAATGAAGTGTGCTTGCCTGTACTTGCAATAACAGACGCTATGAGTTTATCTATTGTATTTTGCTGTGAAAATGTTCTAGGTTACAGTGCCCTGACCTTGTACAAGCATAGTAACATCATTACAGGTCATATTTTTTTGGTTCGAAGCGTTTCATATTTAAAAATTATTTGTGAAAATGGTTTATAGAAGCATAACTAGAAGAACCATGTTTTTTTAGCTTTTGATAGTAATGACGTTGTACAGGTAGGGTTGAAATTGTTTCCGTCCCATTTGACTAGGGCTTTCTGACAGATACAAAATATGGCAGACGTGGAGACCATGGGTTGAAGGTTTGTGTGCTAATTGTGAGTCAGAGACGAACACATTTCTAGACCGTAGTCGCCGTCATCTTGATCTTTTAAAGTATTATCTTCTGGGGCTGCGTTTAGTAAATTCAATTTCGTTTTTCTCACATTCATGGTTAACTTTTCTATACAGTCCTGTGCTTCATGGTTTTTCATTATAAGCTTTTATTTAACCTCCTCTCGTTTTGGAGAAGGCAGCCTCATTCTGGACTGTGCATGGGATTATTATAGCGTGAAATGGTTCACCACCATGGGTAAGGCAAATGCTACCATAAGTACATCATATAACACACAAAGTGATATATTAAATATTTCGCTTTCTAGGAATCTTAATCCTTTTTGCTTTTACTCAGTCAATTTTTTTATACGAGAACTTCTATTATCGACATAACATTCATATAAATATATATATATATAAAACTCTCATTCTTGGTGTTTCCGGCAAGGCACATAGAGACGGCTTGTCTTTTGAACGCCATGGAAGACCATGAGGAGAAGGTCGAGCAAGAAAGGCGCAGACAGCTTGACCTCATGACTTCACGCAGTGAGCAGAGACGCCTGGCGAGAATGACCCCACAACCTTTCCCAACGCCAGGTGCCGCCACCAGACCAAGTCTCATTCTATCTCTAGAGGAGATGCAGCAGATCTACAACTCAGATCAGCTCCGAGACTTTATTTCCCCCCTCTCGGGTTCACCTGGTGTGCTAAGTTTGGTATCAGCATTAAGTACTAAAGACCGGCAGATGGAGAAGAAAAGTGGGCAGCTTCCAACTTTCACGACTATGCCAATGTCATGGCCGCCCCAGGCATTTCTTGCCAAGTTTAGGCGCAGAATGGATGACTTTAACCCGATGTCCCTGCATTAAGAACGGTAAAGCCAACTCATCCTTTGGTTTGTTTTGTTTGGTTGCAGATATTACCAAGATGACCTTTCTATATTTATAACTGCTTCCAGTCCTATACCCTACTTTAAAATGGTTTTTTTTTACTCTCAGGCTTGGTACCCTTTTCTCTTTTATATGCATGTACTTTTTTCTGTGATACATTTTCCCTTTGATATTCCAGAAACATTTACTCCTTAACTATGAGTAAACTTCTATTAAGTTTTCTGTGATGAAACCCTTGCTTTTATCTTGGTCCCTTCTAGTTCTATGGAAACAAAAAGTTAGTGTCACTTTTTTTTTATCACTGTTGAAATCTACCCAAAAAAAACCACATTAAATTGGCAAGAGATGTATGAGTAAAGAAGACAAAATCAGTTGCCAACTAGAAATTAATGACAGCAAGTGTGTTGTCTATGTTGTTGATGAAAACTTAAAAAGGTAAAACGCTTACATGTACTTTTTGCTGCCATTTTATGGTATTTCTTAGAATAAAATTTCTTTTTGATTACTCCTTTCTTTTTGGTTTTTTACTTTATATTTTAATTCAATCATCTTTGCATGCTCAGGACCCTAGATTTTGAATGGTTTGTAGTACTTCCTGTGCCAGGATCTTGCCATTTTTATATTTTTTCATAATGATCTAAGTATCATGAAATATTGAATTATAATTTGCTTTGTTGAACACTGGATTTTAAATGTAGAATGACACGCACCAGTGATGGCTAAAGTAGGTGTACATTTTATTGATTGAAAATTGATTGCCAAAAGATTCAATGTTCACTTCAAAATTGCAGAGCTTTCTCTGTGCAACCACTGATTTGGGCATGTGTTACACAGTTTGTTGAACACTGTATTTTAAATGTTGAATAGCAAGTACCAGAGATGGCCAAAGTAGGTTTACATTCTGTTGATTGTAAATTTCTCAACATGAGTGGCAAAAGATTTAATGTCCACTTCAGAATTTCAGAGCTCTCTCTGTGCAACAGCTGATTTGTGCATGTGTTACACAGTTCAGGCAAATCCATAAGCAGATCAGAAGCAGTCAGAGAAAAATAATGTTGACTGCAAGGAATATATGAATTAGTTGCTTACATACATAGGGGCAAGCAACAATGAAAATCATATCCTAAAGAGCATATAAAATGAATTCCTATTTTTACTGTGTATATTTATTAATTTGCACCAGACAGATACACAAATCAGCAACAATAATAAATGCAGAAATTGCAATCAATTTTATCTTTAATGGAGTGCATAGATCTTCAAGCATTAAACTGCAGCTGAGGTGCATTAAAAAGAAAAACTGCAGCAATTTTAAAAATCACAACTCCATTTGCAAATAAAAAGTGGAATAAGCAAAGCAAGACTGTTTGATGTTCATGCTAAGATTCCTATTCTAGAATCAAGGATGCTTTATACAATTTTCACATATCACAGATAAAGTAGTAAGTTTTTCAAGTTATATATAATTTTGTGGAAGTAAAGATATGCAAAAATAAAGTTTAGTGAGAAAAAAATATTTTTTATAGTGTCAAAATAATATTACAAATGGGAGTAAATAAGTTTTTAAAATGCTGATGGCTCTGGTTTACATGACGGCTCCCTCTTCCATCTCCTTGATACCCCATTTTTTACTGTTCAAAGTTTCGCCAAAAAAAATTTGAAACACTTCTGTGAAAAAAATCATGTCACCTTTTCTCAAAACTGTTTATAGCTAATGAATGAATCAAAAATAAATAAGTAATTCATCAATACAGGTATTCAAGTTCAAAAGACATAACCCTATCTGTACGTGTGGGGTAATTTAGTTACCTTAAGGCTTTTTTTTAATTTTTCAAAAATACTAAAATGGGGATTTTTCTTTCAGCTTCTAAGTATTCCTCAAAAATTCAATTTGACATATGTGATGCATTCTGTCAAAACGGGGCATAAGGTACCCTCGGGGTGTTTTGAGATATTTATACCATTGTATAGTTCAGGTCTTAAGCTTTATTTTGACACCAAGTTTATGTCAATTGAATAATTTTTGGCTGAGATATGGGCATTTGAAGACGGTTGGTACGTGAAAAGCAAAAACTCGTTTTATTTAGAAAACTGAGTTTAAAGTTTTGAATATATAGGTTCAATTATCCGAGAGCTACAAAATTTGGCAGTCACACTAAGCACATAATGCTTGACACACACACAAAATTTCACACTATTTCATGCAGTTGTCTTTATTTTAAAGGACATAATACAGTCCATAACTCACCGCAACAATGCAAAATAAAAAAAAAATGCTGTCTCAGAAGATTTTGCACATTAATTTATTTATGTGTTCATTTAATTTATATCTATTCAAAAATAGTGCTATATTTAGAAAGTTTAGGTTTTCCCAATTACAGTGATACCAAACAATGCCATAGTGGCTTGTTGATTAATGACCAAAATCATTGGTAAAAAAGGTTATGATTAGCGTAATTCTCGATCAAGAATTAGACCTCTGTCAAAGAAATGCTGCTTAAGTGTATTTTCAAACGCAAAAACATTGTTTTTTCACTATAAACCTCAAGACTAATGTCTTTAGGATCGGAATATACAATAAAAAATTTTAGCTAAAAAAATAGTGTATTAACTTTACACAGCAATATCTCAAAATAAGCCAGGGTACCTTATGCCCCGGTTTGACAACACGTCACATATGATTACATAATACGCAGTTACCCCACACGTACGGATAAGAATATATTGCTATTAAAATGTGGGGGCACTCAGTTACCCCCGAAGAACGAATACAACAATAAAACACCTCATACAGATAGATTTAAAAAAAAAAATAATCAAAAGTTCATCCAGCAACTTGGAAGTGACCAGAAATGTTGGTACTTACCTACACCTTTCATTTTTAATGTAAGGCAGATTAACTTATCTTTTTTCTCCTATAAAAAAAATATTCTTTATGAAATGTACATCATCTCGCTATTGAGAAAAATTCTTGATTATAGTTCTTCCTCAATTTTACTGCTCGGATGATAAGTTAAAGCTTTCACTATCCTAATTTCTCCCATGATGCTCTGCCTCTATAGCTCAAATAAAAATATAAATGTTTAATACTCGAAACCTGCCTCTTTTTTATTTTAAATATCTTATTCAGCATTCAGCATTCTCAGCAATGTAAAAGAATTTACCACGTCAACTCAGAAGATTATAGAGAGCAGAAAAAAAAAGACAAAGATTAAAGCTATTTTCTGGATGGACGTGAATATATATATATATATATATATATATATATATATATATATATATATATATATATATATATATATATATATATATATATACAGAAATCCAGAACCTTAAAAATCAACTTTTATAGTTTTTACAAAACTAGTAACATATTCACTTCTGACTTGACTTAGCACCTCAGGCATCTCGGTCTTTTGACAGGGATGCCTCAGCTGCTTCTCTTATTTTGCAAACATCCTGCTCCTCTGGTGCCTCTGTTGGGTGATGTCTCTCAACTTGTTGAGTTCTTGTTTGCTTTAATGGGTGTGTGTGTGTGTGTGTGTAGGGATCAAACAAGCAAGGATTGTGTTGAGAGTGAGAGAGAGTTGTCAGAGGCGTTCTTCTAAATCTGTCAGCTTATGGATTAAAAAAGCTTTTCAATGCTTTGCTAACAGGAATTTCTTTATGCCTCATCAGAATATGCCCAAAGAGGCACTTATGTCTTTCCGCTTATTTACTCCTTTCAAGGGCTGATCTCAAGAACTCATTTAAAGACAATGGAAAGCAATCAAAATTTTTTCAAGAAAAGTTTCAGTAGAGGGAGAAAAATAACAATACTATTATGCAGTTAATTTTCTACTTCTACAAAAACTTTTATATGAAGAAGTTTAAATATATCTTGAAGATGCTTCAGCAGAGAAGGTGATGGATTAATAGCGTACCTGTATACATATTATTTGATTTTATCCAATAGGTTAAAGTTAAAGATTGTGATTTTTTTCTTACATATAGTAAAACTATAAAGCACCAATTTTTGTAACAAAAGTCAAGGGTAACAATTAGCTTCAATGAATCTAAAGTAAAACAAAAAAAGTTTTCAAACGAGAAAAAAAGGCTAGGTTCAAATCCTTCATGAAAATATAACTGCAGCACTTAAAACTGTGCATCTCTCAATGTGGGCTTTCCGTTCATATATATAAAGATGATGCAAATAAGTCCTCATTTGCTTCAGGCATTTATTCTTTTGGTGGAAAAACCCTGCAAATGACAGAAAGAGTTAAAGAATAGTTAGGAATGCGTTCACTTTTTTTTTTCTTTTCTTTATATAAACTGTGTTAACTATTACTTATTTGGTGAAGTGAAATTGAACAATTTAAAAAGCTTTTTTTTTAGTCTGAGGTAGAGATTAATAGCCATGGAAAATCAAGAATTTCTTTTTGGTGCATATATGAACATAAGGCATGAGCGAAAAAAGTCATCAAACAGATTGCATAGATGTGTCTGAAAGGGAGCAATGGTCATTCATGCATGCAGTTAAAAAGAAATTTTAAAGGTGTACTCAATATTTTGACTGGGCATTTCCACTCTTGCTTAGCATGGAAAGACATTGATTGAAGAGTTTTAGCATGAGTATAAAACGAAAATAAACCAAGTTAATTCCACTTTAACAAGAACAATCTTTGTCCAAGGATGGAATGGCCAATTTAATATGCCCTTTTTTTATGAAGGACTATCAACACTATTATATGGATTTGAGTATTCAATGGTAAACAAGAAAACTGAAAGCAGTAGAGATGTGGTTATTCAGAAGAATGATGAGGATATCATGGACAGAAAAAAAGTCCAATGATTCTGTACTGAAAGAAGCTAATCCATAAAAAAACCATATGGCAACTAAATTTTAAGACATATTTGCCAACACAAGGTTTTAGAACACTAAGCAATAACTGGAAAAATTGAAGGCAAACACAGTAGACATAGGCAGAGAATAACTATTGAAAGTCTTAAGTAATGGGCAATAGGAAATGGCACCAACAATAAATGACTTGATGAAAGGAACAGTACTCAGTTAGTAATCAGTGATCTATGGGGTCATGTGATAGTGACTTTTTTTCCTCTACACCTGTGAAGATCCTTTTTAAGTTAGGCTTTAATATGGCATTTCCATTATTTCTTTTAATTGATGAATCCTTATAAAACACTCAAGTTACTGAGTTAAATTACATTAAAATACAAAAAAATATAAATTTAAAATAAAAGCAAAAACTTACATCATAGCATAATTCATCAGCTCTTCATTTGTAAGTTCTTGTATGTAGTATGGCACTTTCTTCCACTGCTTGTATGTTTTCGGTTGTTGGTCGTCACTGGCAATAACAATGTTCTTGATACCCAAAGTGAGAAATGGGAAGCCCTTATGTTTGATCACATAGCCAAGTACCTTGCCACAAATCTTATTTGCTTCAGTTTCTCCTAAACACACAGCCTTCCCCACAAAGTTCAGTTGATCCATTTGCCACTCTTCTGTAGCAAATATTTTGATCTTGTTTAAAAGGTCTCTGTTGAAGTTAGAGTACAACAAAAGTGCAGTTTTGAAAAAGTAAATCATATTATCGTATGTGTGTGTGTGTAAATCCATAAATTTTTACATACAAACTCACTCACATGCACTTGCATACAGAAAGAGAGAGTGAACTCTGGAGATACCAACATAAAATGGATTATTGACATTGCACAGATATGAAAAAAATATCCATGCCTCAAAAGATAACAAAACAGGGAAATATGCTCTCTTGTCTACCTCTCTTATTAAATTCCCTTCTATCTTCTGCAGTCTACTACCATGCATCATTTGAGCCCTTAAAATATAAGTAGTCCTACCCTGTTCAAGTTTTCTTCTGCTAAATATTCCATAAAATAATGATGAGGAAAATATGGTTAATATTTGACAAATATGAACTATAATTATGTGTGTGTTAGGAGAGGCCAGAAGTGGGGAAAAGAAAGAGAGAGAGAGAGAAAGAAATAGAGAGACAAAGACAGGCAGATACACAGACAAACAGAGATAGGTTATCTTTAGGAAATTTGTAAGGTCTGGTGATAGTCATACTCATACAGCATTAATAATTCAATAAAGAAAAAAAAAAACACTTTCAATGGTACTGAATACAATTTTAAAACACTCATTTTTTTATGGATTCTCTTGATTTTCCATTTCAGTCATTGTAAAACATAATGGAGTATAATGGAGTTTGGTGCAGTTTGTCTAATTCAAAGTAATCAAAAAAATTATCACCTCCACTTGTCCAAAATTTATTTTAAAAGAACACACTATAATAAAGAGAGATATTTTTAATGGGTAATCAGTATTTGTGCTGGTACACAGGTCTACAATACATTTTCACCTAGATTGTTTTTTTAATACTAAGACCCTTAAGTTTAGGGTATATACAATTACAATTCAATCCTATGGTACAACACTCCTTCAAATTGCAATTCATCTCCTCAGCCCCCAAGTGTAACAATGTGTGCACCTACTCTTACCTCAGTGGCAACGGGCAATTGTTTACTTCCATTTCTTTCTTGCTTTAGGAGAAAGCAAGTTGATTCTAGACCAATCCTATCCTTCCCATCCCCAATAATATTATGCGAGGCTAGGCATTAACTGATTAATTCCACATCAGCTTCATTCCTTTCTTGCTCTTTGCCTCTGCTTTGTCTCCCTCTGTCTACTCAATAAATGTATAGGCCTAGTTTTTTGTTAAATATTTGAAGCAGCACAATTCATACACCCAGACAGCTCAGAACCCATGACTGCACTGTACTAAGCCAAAATAGAAGAACCTTACGAGCATTTGCAAATTACCTGATATCAAGTTACCTGATATGGCATTCTGAGACTATACAATATATGTAACTGTGTTTTTCTTAATACAGGATAAAGAGGAGGAATGTACTCAGAAAATCATTTTATCCCAAAATCAAATCAAGTAGCTCAACTATATCCATTTGATTGGTCAAAGATTAAGCCTTCTAAGTTTTGAGGCTTTTTTAATTTTAGAACTTTGTTTGTTTTAAATGAATATATATCAATATATGCGTGACATTTAAGGACTATTGTAATGCAGTTATTTTGTAAAATAAAGATTGAAGGTTTCTAAAGGAAAAAGTTGTATACAGAATCTAAAAAGAGCTTACTTACTATAAGTGGCTGATACAAAGTGGGCACAAAAAGCAAAGAGAAGATAGAGACCACCTACCTGTCAATTGAAACACGGTATTTCTCATATATTGTCCTCACTGCAGTTGACTGAATTGTCACTTGCTTACATAGACAACAAACCTAAGGAATGGAAGTTTTTAGAATTGACAGCATTTTAAAAAGAAATGGGTGGGTTGGTTCTTATTGATCCTTGTTGCTGCAATGCTGAATATATAGCTTGCAAAGTGGACAAGACTGTCACCAGTACGAATCACGAAGTCAACATAAGATATAGTAAATATAATAAAAGACAAAAACATAAGCATCCTTTTATAGGTTCTTACTATTTCCTGTGTGTGTAAATAGTCTTTGCCACTTTTAGAAGTAAGTAGCACGTAACAAGTTTTTGTTCCACTAATTCATGTTAATAGATGTATGCAAAGAAAGATTTATGCAAAAAGAAAATAAATTAAACGTTAGTACAGGGAACACAAAAGGCGTAATGTTAGCGCAATAGAAGTCCATCATTCTTTAATCCTGCTTGTTTTTTAAATATAATAATTGTCTATGATAAATACTCTGATGACAAGATCATGCCTTTTCTGACATTGTGATTCATAATAATATCTGTTTTTGGGGAGAGCGTCTTTCAATTTTTTTTTTTCTTTAAATGTGATTCAAGCAACAGCAACAAATTTAAAGTGTGATAAATTGCAGGGAAAAAAATACTTTATTCTTTCATTTTATTTTACAACTTACAAGGAAAACGGTTTACCACACACTTTCAACATGTATGCTATATGACAATGGCAATGAAAGTGATAAAAAAAAAATAGGCACATCAACAAAACCAAATCTTCTTGCTACACAGTATTTTTAGAACAATTTAGCAGTTCTAGTCATTTTGTATTGATTACCAAAGCCTACCTAAATTCTTTTTCAAACGCTTAGCATCTTTTTTTTTCTACTTTGCTTAATTATATTAATTGAATAATTACAAGAATTTAAACTAAAAAAAAAATCAATCATGATTTAAATATTCTACTGTGACCATAATTTCAAAAATTTTCAAACAAATGACAGTTTAAGAGAGCAGTCCATTTAGATCTGTGAAAATGCACATAAGAAAAAAATACTCACCACCTTGAAAGGAACATCCCTCATTTGCAATCTCCTCAAAGCCTCTTCTCGTTCAGCTAGATCCCACAACAAAAAGAGCTGAGACTGGTATTCATTTACAGCGCGTCGAAACTCTGCCTGATTTTTTTCACCTATTTTGTCTAGAGCCTTTTTCATTAACTCTGCCCGTAGACAGTTCATCCTTTCGCGTTCAAGGATATCCGGAAAGGCCAGAAGAATGGAAACACCACCAAATGTACGACTCCGGCCTGAGGAAAAATGTTAAGAAAATATGATTGTTAAAAACAGTGACACAAAATTAACGATAAAGAAGATTATAGAGTAAGCCAAGTTAGGAAATTTAAGAGAAATGTTTGTAAGCATTGCAATAAAGTAAGTGATATTTATAATCTAAGCATATGGGTATACTCAAAAAAGAGGAACAAGGAGAGGCAAAAGCAAGAAAGAAAAAAGTGTTCTCATAGAATTAAACAGATCAACCATAAGAAATGCTAAATTAAACCAAATCTGTATACACTGTATAGCAATTGGAAAGATAAAATAAATATGACCGTTAGTGTTACTCTCTGTTTTAAATATGACACTGGAATTATTATGGTATTTCATAATTATATAGGCAATGTTACAAAAATAGGATTTACCTTGAGTTTGCACTTTGCTGACTTCATTGCCAATGTGGTTATATTTGATGACAATATTGCACTGGCGTATGTCGAGACCCTCCTCCGCTACGGATGTTGACACAAGTACTTTCACTTCTCCAGTGTGAAACTGCTCTAATACAGTCCTCTGATCACTTTCTGTCATGCCTGAAATAAAAAATATTACTGCATCATTTTTTGTGTTGTGTCATGCCTTGGTTTAGAAAAAAATAATTACTGCATTATTTTTATGGTGTAGTCTTCAGACAAAAAAGTGTTTGCCGAATTCGTACTTAATTTTCTCAAGACAAAAGGACATTGGCATTCTTACATTTTTGTTAACATCTCTTAGTAAACCTGTCCTTAATATCATAAAAATGCAAACACACACAAAGCTAGGCCTATCGTCAGGAAAGTTGGCACTTTATTGATACAGTAAAAAAAATTACGAAACAATACAGTTAAAACAAATTAATTCCTCATCAAACATGATTACTTAATGTATATTAATTATTTTTTATCAAGCTTAGCTCTTGAACTCCTTGCCTTAAACCAAAAACCCTTGACTGTGCAATTCAAATGCAAATTTTTCTCTCATGGCCCTAATTAAATAATCTCTTGTTTTTGTTTGAGAATTATCTTGTACTACATAAGTCACTCATAAGGTTGACTTTTTTTATTGGTGTTTTTAACATGTACAAAAGAATTCACCTTGGTGAGGTTGGAGGAATCTGAGGTAACCATAATGATTCTGGCATCTTGAATTCGGTGAGTACCGATACACATTTCAAAGATATTGTTTGCTATGCATTTTCGAAAACTGCCCTATACTCATGTTTTTTTTTTTCATTCAAAACTATGAGAACTAGAGAGAATTTCACAAATTTGATATATATGCACAGTCCCACCCAGTTATTGATACAATGATACTTCAGGCCAAATAAAAAAGAAAGAAGAGACAAGCTTTTGGTAATACAAAAACAGCATATTAGAACAACTTGATCAGGTTTTGTATAGAAATATGAAGGAAAAAATTTCTAGGAAGAGTCATTCTTGATGTACAACAATGTCCATTATTTTGACAGGCAAAACATACGCTGTCCAACCAATCTTAAAGGCTATACAACCAATCCAAAAACCAACGCATCAAAAAAAAAAGAAAAAAGAATTAAGGTCCGTTTTTAAAACCCTAACAAAAGAGAGTCCAAAAAGTAATCATTCTTAAACATATCAAATCAACACTAAATGTTCCAAATTTTTAAATATTTTTCCCTTACATCAAAATTTACTAATGGCCTTTGCATTTCCTTAAACATATTAAAATTATTCCACAGTAGGATATTATCTGACAATTTTCGAGACTCATACCACTGGGAAAAAAAAATCCACGATCAGGGATAGAGATCCCTCTTTTGCTAGTGACGTGCTAGAGTAAATTAAAAAAAAAAACAGGCATTACCTCCTTCATCCTCAGGCACATTAGAGCTTGTAAACTTTTTGGCATTTAAGGCGATTAAATCATTTTCTCCACATCTAGAAAGCCAGGAAACCAATGCATCAGCCAGCATTCGAGTACGAACGAACACAATGCCACGAGAATCTGTTCCATTGCGCACTACATACTGTCTCAGAGTGGCTGCTAGAATTTCCAGGTTTGGGTTGTTGTTTGCTCGTTGCTTGCTTACCACTTCCTCCAAATCTATAAAATTATAAATTTGTGCTACAAATGAATCTCAACACAAGAAAAAAGGGAAAGAGGCAAGGAAAAGGGTATTCTTAATCCTCCTCCTCCTCCTCCTCCTGGTTATTGTTTTTGGGGGGAGGGGGGATATGCATTGTGAGATAGTTTGCTTTTGCTTTCCTCACTTTCTATCGAGTCATATAACACTTAGCTACACCTTTACTGCTAAGAGGACCCAGAGGAGCAGATACTTGGCCAAGGCTGGGGATGGAACCAGTCACCCTAAGCAAACGCCCTTCATGGATTGTTAGAAAATTTTTCTTTGTATTTTTCTTCACACATAATAATCAACAATCCAAACAAAATAATTTAATCTTTAACAGTATTAACATGTATCATATTTTAGTATAACTGTTCTTCTTTTCACTCTCCTGGATGGCGCTTGCAGCATAAAGAATAGTTCTATCTAGTCACAATTGATATATCTTACCACCTCTCATGTGGTACAGGCCTGCCTACTTGAAAATGGTCAAGATAGGGACACTTAGGATAAAAAATCGGGATTTGCTACACAACATAGGGACATTTCTACCTTAACATGGTATTAAAATCATACCATAATAAAGAATTACATACATTCGCTACATTTTTATTATATATTGGTATTTATAGGCGTACACTACACTTTCAACACACACACATCAAACATTTACAAAAATTAGAGGGACATAGTAACACTATCGGTATTATTGACCTTGGATTATTCCCCCTTTGCGCCTTTATTAATGGTAATTATATTTTTTAAAAGTACAAATATCATTCCTAAAAATGCATATTTTGTCAAATGCCTCGATATGTCTAAAATTCGTCCAAACAAAAACAAAAACAAAAAAAAAATAAAGAAAAGAAAAAAGAAAGAAAAAAGTAGTATGCTTTTTCAAGAAGATAATTCATAAAATACCTTTGGAAAAGTATTTTTTAAAAGGAAACTGGCGGGAATGGTTTTATCACTCATCAGATTTTTTTACGAAACCAAAGAGGTTTAAAGCTGACTGGTGAGCAATTGGCAAATCAAGGAAACAATCAGATAAAAAAAAAAGTGCAAATAAAAAAAATATATATATCAAGCCTCCGCCAAGCCAGGGCTCAAATCCGTGATGTGTATGTGTGTGTGTGTGTGAGAGAGAGAGAGAGAGAGAGAGAGCGAGAATACAATGATCGAACGCATGAACTTCATTAATTTTTTAAATGTCTTCTTTTGGATCAGACTCCCTGGGGCGTTATTACTGCCTAGATCTAGGCCTCGCCTAATGCCCAACATACAAAAGTTATCTAAACATGTAAAAAATCTCGTGCCGAGCTTGTTCAACAAGTTCTATTATGAGTATTGCAATGCTTCCTCAAAACCATACATTCTATACAGTATGTGGGTGTAGAACCGGGTCCAAACTAGATATAATCTACCTAGATTTTCAGTCCTAATAATCGGAAGAAGAAGGGAAAAGAAGAGGGAGAGAATGTGTGTGTGTGTGTGTATGTGTTTAGAATGATTTGCCGACCCGGTGCTAACAGTAACACAATAT
>BLXT01004146.1:693473-711130 GCA_019648995.1 Plakobranchus ocellatus | reverse complement strand
AATGCTTGCATTGTGTCTGATAGTTTTAAAAACTATGAACTTAATTACAGAAAGCTTCTGTGATGTTTGTTATCAATATTTTATAATTAATTTGTTTTCAAAAGACAATTCAAGAACATATCATTGCAGGCATTGCTGACCAAGTCTTAAAATTTGAAGAAAAAAATTCTGAAATTTTGTAATGAACTTTAAACCTAATTACCTAAACTACCAAGACCCTAGTGCTCATTTTGATAGCAAAATCATGATCTCTGAAGCCAGATCTTTAATTTGATATATAATATGACATCATAGCTCACAGTTTTATTTTGCCTCAGATGAGTAAATCATAGAGGCCAAATTTATGAAATCTGCCTTTTCCTTCACACCAAAGCTTCTTAACATCATTCTCATAGATCAACTATGATAACGCCTCTTTACATTTTTCTTTTTAGTTTTTGCTTTTCTTGCTTTATTTTGTTTTTTGTTGTTTCTTATTTTGTCCATAAAAAGCTCATTTTTAATATTAAAAATCCCACTTGTGAACTTATTTTTTCGAGTTGTCTCATATACCTTGTCTTTTGTTTTTTTCTCCCTCAGATTTTGTGTCACCACCAGCATGGCATTGGGGTTTCAGTTTTTTGGCACCAGTAGCTGTGGCTGTGCATGGGTTGCGCAGAAAGAGGATAGATCAGTCTGGAGCTGCAATGGGTTGGCTGCAACATTTATTTAATAAAAGGAAAACAATAAGTTTTCATTGGATGCACTCAAAAATCTTTCCTCAAGAATCATTTGTAAAGTGCCTGTAGCCTTCCAAATGTCTAAAAGATTAAAATTTCTGCCTCTTCTGCATAATACCTATATTACCTAGTCAGTGGTTTTTGTGCTTCAAAAAGGCAGAAAACTTTAGTTTTTACAGTGAAAAGCCAAAAGGAAAACTTCTGCAGTTATGATATTTAAACCCTGGGTGGAGAATAATGGTGAAAAAAGAAATATATGTATATTTTTTATATATGGTTCTGTAGATTTTTTGCTTATGGTTTTATTGCTCATGACTTTTCATGACTAAGGTGTTATTCACAGACACTTGTGTAACTGGTTACTTTATTATATGCTGATGAAACATTACTATACGGCATTGCTCATATTAATTAAAATGCACTATTTCATTTCACACAACATTGGGGAGCATCTAAGTTAAAAGATGCCTGTGTATTTTAATGTGATAAAGAAGGGGACCGTTCTTAGCAAGGTTTAAGTATTTGGCCACAATTCAATAATTTGTAAGGACTAGATTTAGGTTCTGTTACAAAAAACTAATAGGTTTTTTTTTCCAATAATTGAATTTATGATTATCTACTGTTGCAAAAGGATCTCAAATTTTTCTTGCTCTAGTTAATATGTTTTGGGTTTTTTTTGTGCAACTTGCTTATATACATTTTTAATGTCTAATTTATTCCTGTTTTAAAATTTTCATTTAAATTTACTGCTTTTTTTTTAGCCTGAGATAAAATGATTTTTACAAATAATTTGGATGTTTTAAAATCTCCTTCATTGATTCAGCTTTAAATGGAACTTCTTTTTTCGATCAGGCCTCATTGTAGGATTTTTGTTGACAATCAGCTGCCTTAGGTTCTTTGCATCACTCTTGGCCTTTTTCATCTCTGCTTCAAAAGCAACAGTGTATCGATCTGATCTTAAGAAAAAGATAGAAGCAGATTTTAAAGAAGGTAATTGAATCATTCATGTATACCGAGATTTTGTTTCAGTTTTGTTTTTAGCTTGATTTCATGTGCAATGATGATTAATAAATGTTCAGGCTTTATTTTCACTTGAAATCGAATGCACTTGAAAAAAATCTCTCCTTTTCAATCTCACCATCGCATCAACATCTTCATTCTTTTCTATAAATCTAGCTAAGAACGTTAATAGGTTAATATGATTAGGCTTGATCATGGCTTCAAGAAATATTATATTGAATGGGTTCTAATATGGATTTTAGACAAACTTTCAAATTCATGATTAAAATTTCAAAGATATAGTGTTTTTGATTCTAGGATCGATTAAATTTTAGAAAATAGACGGCAAGTTCTGCTATACCTTGTATTTAATTTAAAAGGTATGCCTATGAAATAAAATTGTGTATTTCAATATTTCTGACGGGGCGTCGGTGGCACAGTGGCTAGTGAGTCCGCCCTGAGATCTGCAGGGACCATTCTGTCGCGGGTTCGAGTCCCGCCACCGGCGCCCTGGCCTGACGGAGGGCCTGAAAGCCTGAGATCACCTTGTTGTGGACTGGCTATATACAAAAAACCAAAAAAAACAATCAATATTTCTGACAAAGTTAATTCATATGCTTTAAATTCTGTTTTTCACCTGCCATTATATTAGGGTGGGGGGGTTGGGGGGGGGGTATGTGTGTTAATTTTCACTTCAAGTTTATAAACATAGTATTCCCTTGCATCACTTGATTTTTAAATTCTTACATTTTGAATTTTGTAAATCATTTGGCAATTAACTAGATATTTATTATATTATCTGCAAATTTTTTTAAAATGTATCAAATGTATAGTTGACATATGTCCACAATAAGAGAAAACTTTGTTACTTGACTATCATATCTGGTAAAATTATCTTTTCCTATTGATGTGATGGCAGAACTTTTGGTTTTTTGGGGGGTTATGGTATCATTGTTTATATTGCTTTTGAGCAGTAGCACTTTAAGTATTGCAGATGATGAAAACAATTCTGGCATGATATATACTAGTAAGTCAGATTGTGAGGGCAATGGCTGTGATTATTATGATGGTGCAACAAGTATCCCTAGTAGATTCTATTATGGAAAATGATGATGATACTAGATATTATGATTAGGGCTATGTTTGAATGAATCATGCAAAATGGTTAACTCCGGGCATGAAAGATAAGATTGAAAAAAGTGCACTAGTAAACTAGGGAAAATTGAATATTATGTAATTATAAGTCAAGTGATTGAGGGCTGTCTCCTTTTCAGGGAGTTATGCAGAATGGATAAATTAATTTTATTTTTTTGTGTATGTTTATATTTTGGCCCCTTTTTCCCTGTGACACATGCAGCTTAAAAATATATATATAATCATGATCTCTTTATTTTTCTGTGAAGGTGGCCAAAGAAACTGGGTTCAAGTTGTAAGCAATGCAGGACCAGCTTCTGTTTTTGCAATTTTCTATATGTGGGAGGTATGTTGTCACATGTGGAAACAACATTTCTAGGCTGTGCCAAAAAAAATTACAGTATACTTTAGATATATGTACAAGAAAGAGATAATTGATACTGTACTGAATTTATATAAAACAATGCAAAAGCAAAGAGGGGAAAAAGGAGCTATTGTTGAAGTTCTTACCCTAAGTTGTCAAAGCATCATATCCTTGAAATCCTTAATATAATATCCTTAAGACCTCCTTCGTTTTTTTCTATGTTTTCCTTTTCAACTTGGTGATGAATTGAATAATGCTGTGGAAAGTCTACTCTTGTCCTAAGAGCATGTACAAGAGTACTGAGGATATAAAAAAAAACAACGCAAATGTCACAGTAAACAAAATGCTGCAAAAACATGTTGACATGCAAACAATTTTTGATTGACAAAATAGAAGGAAAGAATTGGGATGCCAATATAGGTGGAATGCCACTGTCTTTTTGCTTTATATATATCTCTATCTTATTGTAAAACCTAAAATGCTCCTAATGAAAAATAAATGATTTGAAGGGTCAAAAGGCCATCTTTTATAGAATTTTTTGTCCCAATCTAATAAACAATTGTTTATATTTTGGTCCATGTTTTTTGCTAGAGTTTGAAAGTAATCATATGCGCTGTGAATATTTGGTGGGAATGTCTTATCATTATGCATTGAATTTTAAATTTTGGAGTTAATTATTATTTTATATAGGGATTATATTTTTTAAAGTTGTATTTCAGGTGTAGAAATATTATTGTTGTTTTTTTTTAATTTAGGCATGCATATGTCCACATATTTATAGAGAGCCTATTTACTGGTTAAAAAAAAATGAAAGTTAAAATACAATTTTTTCCTAAATGAGCAGCTAAAGTGGGGCTATAGACAGTACAATATTTAAAAATTGGAAGTATTAAAAAAAAAAAAAAAAGATACAGATCAGAAGGAGAGGATAAAGTTTTTTTGTTTTACATTCATATATTCGTATGCTGATTGCCTGTTCAGCAGTTGCAATTTAGAAAGATAATCCGGGGGGGGGAAGGACAATGGTGGTACGATGGATAATGAATCCACCTGGAGATATGCAGGGACCCTTCTGTAGCATGTTCGATCCCTATCTCTGACGCCCTGGCTTGAAGGAGGGCCTGAAAGCCTGAGATCACCTTCTTGTGGACTCTCCATACAAAAACCAAATCAAACCCAAAATATGTATAAATGAGAGCTGACAATAGAAAATTGCTTGACCATTGGCAATACTGCTTGAGCTTAACCACAGGATTTGGCATTGTCAGACTGACATTTTTGGTTGTAGAATGCAGCCACAAGAGGTCATTCCTGTGGACACCATGGAGATATAAAAATCAGTGTTGAGAGTTTGCTATATAAAGAGAGTTGGAGATTTTTTTGAGAGATTGTGATTCTTTGATGATAGTGCCAGTTTAATAATGCAAAATAGTTAGTATTTTATTTCTTTGTTTTTAACTTCCCTTCATACATATAGATTACAAATGCTACTGGTTTTCTTAATTTTAGTTTGTGCATGCTTCTAATATCAAAATGTCACGCAAATATTTTTTGGCACTTTTAAACAATTAATATTTTAGTGATTTAACCATTTTTGTTTTACATGGCATTTAGGCCTATTTTGGTATATTTTTTTCGTGTGTGATTAGAGTTCAAGCGATAGTGAATGTCATCCTCTGACTCTTAAATGATGTAGGTTAACGAGCAGCATTATGGCAACATTTTTTGTGGCTGCTTTTTCTTCACTTTTAGTATTTTCATTTTCATCAAATCCACAAAAGGTCAAGCTACCCAATCATAGCTGGTTGGACACAGAGAGCAGAGAAAATTTGTTAGGTATAATTACTCTGATTTGGGATTGAACCTGTGGTCTCTCAGTTTGAAGCCAAAGGTCCAACCATTGGTCACCCCTTAAGCATGAGGGTTACTTTGGTTTTCGAACCTGCAAGACTTTGGAACAATGAAAAATGGTTTGGTTTAAGTAAGTTTTCTTTTTTTTTTTTCCAAATTATTTTGTTTATGATATATTTCATTTCTCGATGCCTTCGCTTATATTTATTATTTTGTTTGACTGTTTTGCTGCCCAGGTTGGGTCTGTGGACTTGCCTGTAAATTTTGGGAAACTATATTCAGCTTCCTGGTATGCTATTGCTGTCATGTCTGCCTTGGCTTGTGCAAGTGGAGACACATTTGCTTCCTCCATAGGCCTAGTATCTGGGAATAAGAACCCTATACACATTCTCAAGCTAACAAGGGTGCCCAGAGGTAAAAGTCTCAAGCCATCGCCTGTTCTTCATTTACTCGGACATCAAATATCTAATATTTTAAAATATAATTTAAAAGTGAAAAAACATGATCTTGCAATTCATTTGTAAAGTGATGTTTTTATTTTCAGTATGAAATGTAATGGGCTGAAAATACAATAATCCTCTGTCTAAACTTTATACAGAAAAAAATTGCATGGAATCTTTGTACCTTTACATATAATACAGCTTTTGATGCATCTTATTAGATATTTATTTTGTTGTTGTAAAAGTGCGAAGGCTGTAAGGAGAGTTCTTGAAGTGTCACTTACAATATAGTATGTTGGTACTAATAGACCATGCTCTCTAGAAAATATATTGGGTATGCAGTTAACATTTAGCACCTTGACGAAGGCTAACAATTGGAAAAAATGTGTGCAACCAGCAGAATCCATTGTAAATGGTATAGTTGCCTATGTCAGAAATATGCATGGTCATTCAGGATGTTCAAAGCTAGCAAAATGCATTCTTCAGTCATCTCACAATATAAAAAAAATGTTGCTGCTTTTCCATTATACTTACCTGCTGTCCTGAAATTTATTTTGCTCATGCACAGGAACAAATGGAGGTGTGTCTCTCATTGGGACGTTAAGCAGTCTTTTTGGTGGCCTTGTTGTTGGCGTGGCCTTTTATATAGTCGAATTGTTGGTGTTGCAGTCAGGGGATCTTTTAGGAGCTCCTGCTCAGTGGCCAGTTATTTTGTATGGTGGCCTTGCTGGCTTTCTGGGTTCCCTGGTTGATTCTCTGTTAGGGGGAGCTTTGCAGTTTTCAGGTAATTCTTCTTTTTTTTTATTTTAAAGGATTATGTGAAGTTAATCCTTTAAGAAAAAAAGTAAAGAAACACGGGCTTATGGGATTTTCAGTAACATCTCAAGTTTTTGACATGTGAAGATAAGTAGGCTACTTGTCTACAAACAATTAACAGTCAAAGTGGCAATTAATTCTGATATTAGAGGAAATGAAGAATTTTTGCCTTAATTAGCTCTTTCTTGGAATAGATATCAACAATTTCCAGTTTACGGGAAGACCCACTTATTGAGATGTTTTGCAATAGCTACAGAGAAGACTTTAATGCAGTCGTGTACAGCTGGGATTGTAGAAACGAAATGATGGTCACTTTTATCTAATATTTTGAAAAAGTGCTTTAAACCACATTTTCACATTGATATGGAGTACTTGGAGTATAAAAAAACAAGAAAGTTTTGAATTTTGAAAATATTAATTTTTATGATTAAAATTGGAATGGCCAATGCCTGAGACCATTTTCCATGGACATAACTGTACAAATGTTGGTGTGAAAATCACAAAATTTACTCTGTGTACAAAGAAGTTTACAAAGGTAAAACTCAATTTTTTCTACGACACTGACTATTACAGTTTTTCAAAGCATCTAGGTTTCAAATGTCAAGAATTTTCATTATATATCTGTAAGTTCATTCTTTTCATGTAAGCTTTTACTTGTTTTTAGATCAAACATTTATCTTTTCAGACAAATAATCATAAAACTTTGTTTTTTACATCCATCTTTTTTTTTTTAAATATTATCTTGCTCTGATAAATTGTAGGAATACTTTACATCTACCATTGCTTTTAAAGTTTTATAACATTTTTTTTGTTTTATTACCATCATTGACGCATGAACGAATAAATATTTCTCAGAAATATTTACTTTATTATGTAATGGGATAATGCTCATAATTTTTTGTTTTCTTTTAAATTGTGCGACTTCAGGCAAGCATCCGAAGCTGGACTATGTTGTAGAACGACCAGGTCCTGGTGTGCAGCACATCAGTGGAGTGGACATTCTGGACAATCATTCAGTGAACCTGTTGGCCTCTTTGCTCACTGGACTTGCTGTCCCATACGTAGCAGCACAGACCTGGATCAGCTTTAGCTGACCCGATTAGAGCACTTAGGATTCATGTTCAGTAATTTATAAAAATAAGCTTTTTTTTTTTATCACCAAGGCAATTTTTTTTTTTTTTTTTGGGGGGGGGAACAAAAAATTCAATACTTTCCTTTTGATTGTCAATAATGATATACATAATTTTGTTCCAGTTTTTCTTAATAAGACATCACGTCCATACTAAGGTGACTTCTGCTAGACTCCGCTGTATTTTTAACCCGTTTAATACTACATTGATAGATGGTAGAGAGTTAAATCAATAAACCTCTATATGTCTGTAATAGACTAAGCCAAGTCTTTTGACTGTGTCACATCAAGGCTACTTTACAAAAAAAAAAATTCAAAATCTATGCTCACATGAAAAGCCTTTACATTAAAAATCTAGAGCTTCAGCTGTATATTCAAGTGAAGTTAAGTAAAAATAAAATTTCCTTCATTTTTTTTTAGTTTTTATTCTATGTTTGTGTGTGTGTGTGTATGATTGAAAGGCTACCATAAAATCAAGAGGAAATTCTTGAGCCTGTGAAATTTATCCACCTTACAGTCGTTGTTTATAAAGTTTAAAAACTTTTTTCCTCATCAACTTAAGTTAAATACAATGTATGCTTTTATTTTTCAAAAACTGAAGCATCCTGTGGGTCTATTTATATAGCCCAAAGAGGCTATTTTGATGTTTTTATTTTCGCTATTGTATTTTTAAAGATTTTTTTTTTTAACTTTCAATGTTGAGTTGTCATAATGAGTCGCAAGTAAAGATTGATTTTGAAGGGTCTGATTATTTTGTTTTCAGAAGTTAATAACAAATTGACAATTTGTACCTATTTTAGACAAGTATCAAATTCAAAATGTACCATGAATGTGCCCAAGATTTGTTGTTTTGCTAAAAACTTACCTGAAATTTCACAAAAATGGTATTTTTTCTCCAGTTTTTGTAATTTTGTGTTTGTATGCTAATAAAAATAGCTTTGCATTTTGTTTGCATAAGAGGAATGCAGGCAGGTCATAATGAAAAAAAAGAATAAAAAGAAATTCAAGGAAAAGTAATGTGTTTTATTTTAAATAATCTTAGCCTTTTTCTTTTATTCTTTTTTCAAAATTCTGTTTGGTCATATTTCTTGGGATTTTTTATGTTCATTTTATTTTTTTTTAATACCAATTCTTTAGAAGTAAAGGCTATTTTTTTTTTAATATGACTTCCTTGGATTTTTTTTTATTTTTGGATCTTCTTATATTTCATGGTTTCTTGTCTTTTCCATATTAAGAGAAAGACAGTCAGTCAATCTTTCTCTCTGTCTGTCTCTCTCTCTCTCTCTGTCCACCTGTTTCCCTCTTATAGCAAAGAGGTTCAAAGGCTGTCTATTGATAAAGATATATTTCTCCTTTTTTTTATTTCTTTACACATAACCGTAGCATCTGACCAATATATGTGTCATATTCTACCTACAGTTACCTTATTGAATAAGCATCAAAAGAACGCAAGGAAGAAAAGGTACTCAGTTCCAATGAAGTGAATTTAGGCCTGTGTACTTCTATTTTCAGTTGCACCAGTGAAAATGCAGTTTTTAATCTTTTACATATGGTGACTTTACAAATACCACACAAGGTTAATTCCTTTATGCCACCCAAACCCCTTTGCTTCGTCTACAGCACATGTTAGAATAGCCAATGAAAGACTGCATGTTGTAAATAATCTTAATCTCTCTGTCTTTACCCCTCATCTAATAGAAATATTTGTAGCCACATCTTCATCTACTTTAAATAAATTATATGATGTACATGTAAATAAAATCTTATTTTGTTAAAATCATGGTTTCATCAAGTGACTTCCTTTAACTTAAACTCGACATCAAATTTTTATGCAGTTCCTAACTTATACTGTTCTGTGTACATATGCTTGTCTGTCCTTTTCTGCTCTTTCTTTTAATATGTCCCCCTCCCAACCTTGGACTTTGTATATTCAACTTATACGTGACTGTTTTCTTTCTTGGGAGCTGCCATATTTCATTTGAATTGTTTTGTGAAATTCAATATTATATTGTAAAATACAATTGTCTAATTTTTAGCTCAGTGAACACTCATTATATTTATGTTATGAAGTCATAATAATTTATGAGTTTTTGCACAATGTAAGCTGATATGATTAAAGCAAGGAGAAAGAAATTACTCTAAAGGAGACATTTGTCTCAAGAAAAAAGTAACTGCCCCTGGCCACCTTACACAAAACCTCTTTTAATAAAACCTTTACAGCTCATGAAGCAGTCAATGAGTCATAAATTTTATTTGGGGCATTGGTGGCACAGTGGAGAGCGAATCCACCCTGAAATCTGGAGGAATCCTTCTGTCGCAAATTCAAGCCATGCCACCTGAACCCTGGGCTGACAGGGGGCCTAAGAGCCTGAGATCACTTTTTTTTGTAGACAAAACCAGCAGGCTTTTTAAAAAAAATTAATTAGATTTTCTGTCCTTTTGCTGTTTCCTATATTGCTTGAACTGATATATTTGCATTGAAAAATTAGCAGCAAAAATTTTTGGGGGGAAAACGTTTTTTTTTTTTTAATTATGATTGTTACTTATTTTGTTCATTTTGCAAATACAGGAGTTAAATCATGATTTGATTGAAATCTTTTAATATTTAGTCAATGTACACTCTATAAACAGATCATTTTGTGCTGGTGCTGATATGAGTTTAGTGTCATTTCTGGCAACCCAATAAGTAACAGAAATGTCACAAGTTTTTATTTTTAAAGGAAGCTAAATGTAGCTACATAGATATAGAGTAGCTGAACACATCCTATTCGCAGAACCAGAAATAAATTTAGCTTTTTTTCCTATACAAAAATAACAATAACTTAAAAAAGATATTTTTTAATGCAGTGAAAAAATAAAGCTACTATAGATACCATTAATAAAATAAAGTGGACATGGGTTTCACATATCTTTCAATTTTATTATTTACTTGGATCAAGATTTGAAAGAAAGCACATTTGCATTGCAGCACAATAAAATTATAATACTGATAGTTTCTAAATCAATCAAATGTTAGCAAAAAAACTTTTATTTATGAATTATACATGTACAGACTTTTAAAATCTTGTGTTACAGGCTCTCAGTATGGGTTTTTTTTTTTGTTTTGTTTTAAAACCTGTCTATAATCAATGTCAAAAATTTTATTGAAAGGTTTTGTATGGCACACTTATCACTACGAGCTTTTGTTAAAACAATATGAAATAGAATTTTTTTGTTCTTAATCTGGCGCATAAAATCAATGCAAAATAGCAAAACTTCAGATTTTAAAGAAGAATTAAATTTATGACATTTTTTGTCAAAAATTCATTCTGGCAAAATATTCCTATTTTGAATGAGGAAAAGAATTTATCTTTTTTTGTTTTTTGGCAAGGATTATTCATGTCTATTAAATAAGAAAGTACTGTAGTGTAGATAAGACTTTTAAACAAAGAAACATCAAGTAGGCACTGTACATCGGGTTAGTTATAAAAATTATAAAGAAGAAAGGAAAAAAAAATAACATTCTTTTTCTCACACATTAGTCAGATAAAGACTCTAAAAGAAAATAAAAGCTTGGATTCCAATCCCACATTAATTTTATAATTTGGCATAGGAAAAAGTGTTTAGATAATAAAATTATTGATAACATTGTAAAAACAGAGTGTTGGGTACTCTTCTTTTAAGCGTAATTTGAAGAAAAATTAGCCTTTTTAGAGGAAATAGTTGTTCACTTAAAAATGTACATCACTCTTAATAGAAAAAATAGATGTTTGACAATTCCTTTTCCCAAAAATAGTTACAATATTATGACATTTGCTGAGGCCTTAATCCTGATTGGTCAGATGTTGCAAATAAAGTTTAAAAACCTGTTTCGTTTTTATAATCTTTACAAAAATTTCTTTAAAAATTGATTCGACTTAACTCATTATGATATTTATTATATTAAAGTGTATGTTTATATGAAGCAAAGTTCAAATGTGACCGATATTTAAAATGTAAAACTTGCAACTTAAGCTATTTGAAATGGTTCCGACTCAAGGCGTGTAACTTTTTCACATAACTTACATCACATAATACTTTGCATAAGAATCTAAGTATGTTTGTCATCTAATAATCACTACATGGAAAGATAAAGACTCCAATAAACATGCAATAGTTCTTTCGATTGCATCTTTAATTAAAAAATGTTTCAATCTGAAAAATAAATAGTATTAACGTGGCATTTCCTTAACTGTGACACAGCTTTGGTTCATGTGTTTAAACTTGTTAAAGTCTTCTTCATTGTAAAACTTGTAGGCATTGTATTGAGACCCTGGATTCTCATGCACCCATTTGTCTGAGGGAGGTACCAAATTGCCTGGCCCATCCCATCTCCTTCGCCAAGCATCAGTGTGAAAGGGGATGAGTTGAGGGTATGGTACACCAGTAAAGTTTCTTGGATAGCCAGACATAGAAATACCTATAACAATGAAGAAAAGAAATTTTTAAAATCCGTACAGTTTTCAAGACCTCCATATAATTGTATCATAGCATTGGTCACAAGTTCATAAATTATGTTTCGTGATACTTTTTGCACATGATGATGATCATTAGCAAAGCAATTTTAAAGCCAATGCACCTGTCAACATGAAGGCTTAAATTTTCTCTGTTGATGGAAACAATATTGAATAAAATAACAATAATACTTATAATGACAATATGCAAACAGTACATTATTGAAAATGACATACATATACAAGAATGGTTTTATTTATGTAAAAACATTGTTTAAAAAAAAATTTTTTTTTTTAACTCTACGTAAATTCTTAGACAATTTTGCATCCTTTGGGTCTTAGATTGTGTATTGGTTTTAAGTTGTTTGTGATAAAGCAGTTGTGTTCAGGAAGGGTTAATTTTAAAAACTGCACTGCCAGTGTCATCTTTACACAAAACGTATGAAAAGATGGACAAGAAGAGAATAAATATATATTGTACTTGGATAGGTTATAAGGAATTAAGGTTTATTTAGCAAATTAAAATGCAAGAGAATATCTGTAGCTAGTGAGCTGAGTGGGTGCATAAAAGGCATGGAGGCAAATCTATACCAAAGAGTTGGCCATTCACTCAGAAGAGAAAGAACAGGCAAGACAAAACAGTAAAGCTAGATAGCACCCAGTAAATTGCACGAGTTATGACCTCATTAAATGATAACAATAGTAAAGCAATAGGCTACACTTTAAGAAGAAGAAATTCCTCAACAAGATAAAGATTTGAATATTTTACTTTGAGAACTTACGCAGTTTTCATCACTAATATCAAACATATTTTTTACTGTACTGCCTCTTTTCTCTCAGTTTCCGCTTGCCCACAGACTTAAAAGAATAGGATTTGAAGGGGATAATAACAATAACATACTGGTTTGATGCTAGCTGTGCATGAACAGCTATTTTGGAACATATTGGATTTCATAAAGAATTTTTAAAGTTGAATCCTGGCCTAGTACATGTAAATAGAAGCGTGCTTTTTGAACAGGTCTTTGGAACTTGTTTTATGAAAATCAGTGGAAAATCACAACGATATCAAAAGAAATACTATAATGTGGAAGAGACTGTAACAATGAAATGGTAAACGTGTTGACCTTTGGATCGCTTGCGAGTTCAGGGGTTATTTCCATAAGGAGGCAAGGGTATGGCTGGGTTCCATCTTTTATATTAAGTTTTGACTTAAAGATTGACTTTTTATACATCTTTAATACCACTAGTGAACTAAATAAGACCTCAAGATCTTTATCAAGCCTGTAATGTTCAGTGTATTGATCTTTGATATAAAATCCTTATAGTAGTTTTATTATTTTTATAAATAATTTTGTCCTCAAAACTTAAGCATTTTATTTTGAAACAAATGTGATTCTGCTTGTTTTGAAATATTAGCTTTAATAAAATATCTAGTCTGGTCATTACTACAGAATTTTGATGGGTCAATAAAGGCCACAGGAAAAACTGTATGTATCACTGATGGATGTTATAGCTGGAGTAAACTGCTATTGTTAAGGTCCGTTCATTGTACTATTTTCAGGTGATATTGCAGATCCTAAAATAAGACCTAACAGCATCTTCATGGTGATCTTCACTTTTTTTTTTCCCTTTCATTAGCAAAGGATATACATGTAACTTTACTGATAAGTTAATGTCCTCCATGTTGATTAAAAAAATGACATCAACTTACCCATTCATCTACTTATTCATTTCATTGTACTTTACAAAAAACAAAAGTAACTCAAAGTTTTCCAGAAGTATAAAATAAACTTATTATACTCAACAGGCGATTGACTTATACAAGTTTGATTTATATTTATTGTATGCATTGTTCTATTATCATTAGTAGTAGTAGTAGTAGCATAAATTTTATTATTATCATCATTTTATTGCTGGCGTTTTTACATCAACAGACAAAGAAGAAATTTATGAATAGCAATGTATAAAAATTGAAACAAAACTGTTAACATCAAACATAATCTTAGGAATACAGGTGTGTATATATAAGAGAAAAAAATCAAGTTTAATTTGCAATAGCATATACCGGACTTGCTTTTGAAATGAGGTACTGGCGGACCAATAACAAATATCAAGGGCAAAGGGTACCTGATGGATTTGGCCTTGCGTCTCTTCTTTTTTGAAAATTCCTGTACTTATCCTCACTGTCCATATGTATTGCATCTCTTCGAGTAAGAGGTGGGAGAGAGCGATAGTCTTTGTAGTCTATCCATGCTCTTTCAGAGGGAACATAGTATCCAGGTCCTCTATATGTATGAGATAATCCATCACCGCTTAAATAGGTGTCAACCGGCATAGGATTCCAGTAACCACGTTCAAAGAGAGTCTGGCCTTTGCTTGTTGCATATTTGCAGAATGCTGGACCTTTGCTGGTACTAAGGTATCTGTCAGACATATTTTATCTGCAATTTTGAATGTAAATGAACATAAATCACTGAATTGATGATTGGTTTACTACTAAAACACAAGTATACATGCAAACTCTTGAAAGAACAGCTATAGTACCCAGTACTAGGGGAATTGCAAAAGAAGCTCTTAAGAAATTGAAATATGGTTTTATTATAAAGAAGGAAAGGCAACTTCATCCACAGATTTATGTGCTAAGACTTGTAGAAAAAGCAGAGGTCAAAATCTAACTGAAACATCAGAAAATCATATCCTGTATTATCAGGTAATCCTTTTTTTTTTTCAGCAAAAATGAAATAAACCTATCAGTGCTAGATCTAATTGCATATGTTGGGCAAAGCTTTTGTCTTTCAAACCATTCAGCATTGTTTACAAAACAAATAAAAAAAAAGATTTCATTTATTGCCTCTGTACAGCTTAACCCGTGAATTACAACTTAAATTTGAATACCGGTACTTTTTGTATTCATTTCGATAACTGGTATCATTTATGTTCTTTTGACATTTTTCTAAAATCAAGACTGATAGGATCTCTCCCACTTGTTTTGTGAGATTTTATTCTTAAAAATTTCTTCGTTTTGCAGTTGTAAAATTCCTATTCCCTCTGATGCTCAGTTCAAAATTTATTGGGACAAAAAGGAGAAAAAAGATAAGCCCACTACATTTGTACAAACAATAGAATCTTGGTAGGTTCATAGCCAAGATCTTATGAGACCATTATTGATTACTGCGTGTTAATTTGACTGCATTCTATTAAATCTATTGGGAAGTTTTAAATGATTTCATATACATTTTGACGCAAAATGCAGCCTTCACAACTGTGAATGCTTTAGAATGATGTTCCCTTACGGGTTTTAAACTTAGTCTTTTTTTTTTTAGGTTTATAGCTAATCTAGATTCTAGATCTAGATCAGTGTTTCGATGGCGGCAAATGAATCAAATTGGACTCAATATCAATCTACAGTTAAGGAATCAATTCAAATTTTCAATAGCGAAGTCTATGTTTCTTTACCGTGACTGGTAAATGTTTACATCCAAATTCTAAGTTACACCATATTACGGTCCCAAAAGAATCAGTTGATATGTTGCCTAGCAATAATTTTTTTTACCTCTTTGCTTTGCTGTAGACTCCACGTTTTTGTTTCATAAGCACAAGAGCTCTAATAGTGGTCTGTTGCTATATTTACTATCAAGAAGTGCGTAGAGAGAACAGAGTACTCTGTTTTAGAGAGGAACTTATAGAGGAATTTACTCTCAAGGTAGGATAATTATTATTTTGTCACCATCATAGAGTGGCTCTATCTCCCGCAGGTCTAGTCCCGAAGTTTCTTTTTTGAGGTCGAGATATTTACACGTGTTCTTTTGGAGAATTTGCTGACTGCTAGCCTATTGTATGTAAACTTTGATTAGGACAAGGACTCTGATTAGGTAAAATAAATTTGTGCTCAATTTGCCATGCAGTGCGGAAAGCTTAAAAGCCCGAGATAGTCGTATCTTGATTTAATCATCATAATAATTCCACTTCCCGCAGGATAAAAAAAAGATGACAGACATGTTAAAAAAGAAAAAAAAAAAGAATTGAAATTGAACAAAAGAATGTGAGAGGAAAAATTTAGTCGGAGACCTCCGCCTCGAGGGTGCGTGTGTATTATGTGTGTGATTGCCCCTCTGCACACACATCAGAGTACGATTTATCGTACTCTGTTACACACACACACACACACACACACACAATATCATTTCGAAGCGTTTGTTGTCTTTTTAGGTCGAGAACCTATCTTTGCGATTGTTGTTTTTAAAGCTCATTCCTACTTATTTACTCTAAACTCCATTGTCTCAGCAATAAAAGTAGCAATGTTATTCAGAAAAATTCATTGAGTTAGGCCTAGGCCTGTTGTTTACGGACAATAGGGACCAGAATCAAACTTGTCTCTTCTTTGACTCCAGAGTAGACCTACAAAATTACTTTTCCTAATGTTACCTGTAATTGAACCTCTTTCATCATTATGTTTGCATTCTTTAATGCCCCAAATTTTGTAACTTAATTGTTGACAAGACATTTCTGATTATATATTATCAAAGAATATATTAATAAATGCCTGGTGTTATAAAAATGGTATCTTTAGAAGTTTTGTCTTTCTTTTACTATTTTTATCCCTAAATATGCCTATGCTCTCAGCAAACTCCTTCTAGTACGCAATCGGTGCGAGTCCTAAAATAGTATATCAGTCTTTCATCAAACAAAAGGCAGCGTGTAATTCAATGCGCTAAACGACAAAAAAAAAAGCAGTGTATAAACACAATGAAGGCACTGTCTAGTACGTGGTGATTGTTTTTTGTTTTTTGTTTTTTTTTTTAATCCAAAGGAAGCAATAAAAATGGAACTGTGCGCAATAGATTTACGAATTTGACACGTTCGTTAGGAATATATAATTAGTTGTTTTATTTGATATAAAATTCCGCTTTTTAATTGTCGATTTTATTTATTATCCCTAGGTGGCAACTTCAGAGTAGACCCGCATTTCTGGATCGGCCGCCAAAACTGCTTGATTTCTTGGATCGACACCGTAGACCCCCGTTGGGCATCCAAAAACCAGTGAACGTACCTTCGTGATGTAGGATTGTACTGCGTTGCTTGGTGCTATTACCTTCATCTACTAAATCGGGCATATTGTCTCTTACCTCTGTTCGCGATAGCATTTTATCGTAAAGCAAGAGTCGATGCGTACTAAAGGCCTGTCTAAACAGACAGAAACAATTTAAGTGAAAGCCTATTTAACAAAAGAACTGTTGAAAAAGTCTGTTGGTCAGTGTTTCTATCATAACGAGGAAGCAACAACAACAACAACAACAACAACAACAACAACAACAACAACAACAACAATAAGAGCAGCAGCAGCAGCAAAAACACTATGTACTGTATATCTGTTGTTATATATAATTTTATAATATATATAAGCATATACACACACACACACATATGTAATACAGAGAGAGAGAGAGAGAAAGAAGAAGGAGGGAGGAAGGGAAGTAGAGAACTACACTTTGAGGTCGCGCTGGCCAGCATTCTAGGCGGACAGTCGTCTAGCTTAGAAAAGTAGGCCTATGGGCCTACGTTACATCTGCGGTGAATAAAATACTGTTCAGAGCGTCTTGCTTTAAACCTTAGGTTTGATTACATCCTTTTCTTTTTCTCTCTTTTATTTTTCCTTAGCCGCTCAAAGATACGCTTTTTAAAACTAGAAATAATGTTGGCAGTGATTGGCTTCATAAAGTATGTGTGTGTGTG
>BLXT01004146.1:647499-666007 GCA_019648995.1 Plakobranchus ocellatus | reverse complement strand
GTAGTAGTAGTAGTAGTAGTAGTAGTAGCTGTTGTTGTTGTTGTTGTTGTTGTTTTTGTTGTTATTGTTGTTGTTACTGCTGTTGCTGCTGCTTCTGATGTTATTATTGCTCTTGCTGTAATTACAAGGGTTATAATAGTGTGGTGTCGAGTTCGACGTCGATATTACTTCATTATGATGGTGAACATGATGATAGGCAGTAGGAAGTGATGATGATGAAAATAATAATAATAATAATAATAATAATAATAATAATAATAATAATAATAATAATAATAATAATAATAATAATAACAACTCTAGGACTGTGACCTTTCTTGATTTATTTTTTTATGTACAGACAATTTGACAGATAGGACTTACGAATATTATGATATAAATATTTAAAATGGTTTTTTTTATCAGCCGTTCAGTTAGAAAGTACATATATAAACCGTAATAAAAAGGTATAGAATTTTTCATGTTCCTTTAATAAGGAATTCGAATCTTTATGGCATTGGAAAACATAAAGTGTTATCTCAACTAATAAACGTATTGATAATTTGACCGACTTCGCGCAAAGGATATAGCCATAATATCCTAGCAACACAGGGAGTAACAACAAAATGGAGAACGCGGTATCGGTAGGTGACAACAAGTTGAGTTGCTGACGTCTTGTACAAAATAATTAATATGGATACTGGCGTCTTAAATTTAGCGTAAGTCGAATGGTGGATTGTATTGTTAAAGTTTGTAAATTTAAATCTAAATCTTGTCTTAATCTAGTCTAGATTTAGGATTTTGGATTATCAAAGATAAAACGTAGAATCGAAGGTTATTTTTTTTTTGTAGGCCTACATTAAACCAAGTACGATTTTGACGTTATCGTGATGCTTTCTTTATGTTTTCATGTGTGCTGAATATGAAGCGAAGTATTATTTTCGCAAATGATTAGTTGTAGAGATGTAAGCTAGTGAAGTCGACGTGTTTTTCCCCTGTTCCTCTCATAGGCTTAACCCAACAGCTGTACCTTTTTCGCTAGAAAGTTGGTACCAAAGTAAAAATGTACTCAGTCTAGATCAATTATTTCTACATTAGCTCGAATCAATGGATATAAGATTCTTCATTATTTTCGAGATACAGATTTGATTTAAAAGCATGTATTTATATTTAAAATAGCCTATATTTAATCCAGATATGGAACGTACATGAGGATGTAGATTCTAAGTAGGTCCCAATTTAGGTAAGGTAATTCCTTCATACTTTCAACACCCAACTGTCTTCAGCTACTGACAAAATAGGGAGATCGCAGGCCAAATTGTAATGCATTTAGGGCAAAACTTTAAAAAATGTACTCAAGAAAAGAACAACAAGAGAGCTATGATGCTAGACTGCTTACCAACTTATTATATATGTCACATAAAGCCATTTCATCATGGAAAAAGGATCAAATTTTCTTTGCATCACTTGTCCTATATTTAAAAAATCATCCATAAATAAGAGGTAAAATTCAGCCATCATCCTCTGAACATAAAACTGAGGGCTCATTTTTTTTTCAAAAGATTTATAACAAAATCATTGTCTAAGTCATCAATTCTAAAATTGTTTCTATTTAACTAAAATTTCCTTCATTTCATCATGGAATATTGCTCTGGGTAAATAATCCAAATTTTTCCCATAAACTTCAAATGATATCACCACCATTTTTCATTTAAAATAGAAGACCTATAATTTGCTCAAAAACAGCCAAAAAAAAACATTCATTCATTAATAAGCATGATCATAGTTAAAAAAATCTAGATCAAATGTCTGGCAGCATTAGAAAAGCAATAATGAAATACGATAATTAATGTATGAATTTAATTTCTCTCACGAGGATTGTGAACCTTTTTGTTTTTCATAACCTTTTTGTTTTTTCGGTTTTTTTTTTTACCATTAGTAATACAATAATTAAAACTTTATTGATCTATTACAATTATGAGCCTTAATTAAATATAGAGAAAAAAAACAATCTTTATTATCTTTATTACAATTGTATTTTAAATGTGTTCTTTTTTTACTTCTAATTCACTAATACTTCAGCACAAAGCATGCTGAGTTATTAATTAATTTTATTTTTAGGAATTGAGTAAGGTGAAAAAAAAAATGAATTCAGCTTTGAAGATAGGATCTTGGATTAAATTGAACAATTTTTCAAAATAAAAATGATGAAGTAAACAAATTGTTGATAATGATAAAAATAAAAATAAAAAAATTAGTAAGAATTATAATGTCTAAGACAAAATAGATAGGAATAATAGTAATATTTATTACTCAAAGCAGATATAGTAAAATATTGGCAGAGCCTTCTTGAAAACTAATAATTTAGTGTAAGGATTTTGTGCATGCAATGGTGGTTGCTGTAATTGTTGAAAAGGATAAAAAAGACAACAATACCTTAAACTAAGTGTGATCAAAAGTAAATGACGCAGTAGTACAATACAGTAAAACATTTTGCCTTTTAATTTGGCTTCATCAGTACAACAATATAAATTAAGTAGGTGTTTTTTTTGCCCACAAAAACAGCTTTTTTCTTACAGCCCTTATTTATTGCCAGATCTAGAAGTGTTAGAAAAATAGAAGCATGTGCTTTTAAGATAACAAATGTCTACAAGTCCATAAGAATTGAGTGTTTTGAATGATGAGAGTGAAGTCAAAGCTAGTAAAACAACATCATAAATAATCCACTTGATAATGAAAGAGGGGTGATATATTTATTGTTGTTATAGATTTCTATCCATCCATCCATCCATCCATTTATTCATCCATCCATTCATTCATCCACCCATCCATCCATCCACCCACCCATCCATCCATCCATCCATCCATCTATCTATCTCTCTATCTATCTAAAAAAAAAGGATAAGTTGTTCAACTTTTCTTATTTATTAATACTCATACCACCATCATGCATCTTACGAAATTAAAAATAAAAACCATCCACAGGTACACTTCATTACTGATAACTCCTAGCAGGATGGTGAAAAAAAAAAAATAAAGCTGAACTTGCAGAGATTTCAGTAAATGTCATGTGAGCAACAAATCAGGGAACATCCATACACATGATTTTAGATTGAAAAATAAATAAACGTGCATTACAATTTTGCTTAAGGTAATAAGATACATTCACTTTATTTCATTTTTTTCCAAATCAGCTGGTGTCAAGGCTATGATGGTACAACCTTAACATTTCTAGAGCCAAATGTTGTGGCATATCAGTGTGGCCGCAACTTGAAAACAATTTCCAAGGATGGCAAGCATGGAGTGTTCACATTTAAAGGATCGTCTGTTGGACCAATGGCTGTACATAAAATCAACAAACACATTGCCATTGCTGAATATGGAGAGGATCCAAGCATATATGTTTATGCATATCCTACTTATGCTGAAGTATCAGTCTTAGAAGGTCAGTTTCGATATTGAATGTATGATTCATGACTATTACAATAAGCCTTGTTATATTACATTTCTATACATTTTGATATGATGTACTTGAAACAAACTTTTACAAAATATGTCTCAAATTTGAAAGGTACTTTTGAAAAGAGCATTGAACAGAATGAGATGGTATCAGAGTTTCTCATTAATTCATACTATGTAAATGTCCTTCCTTTTTTTGCCCACAAGTAAATAATTACAGCACTATAGTGAACTTTCTCAACTTATTTTTTTCTCTTTGTAACCAGGAGGAGCTGAGCTTGCTTTCAGGAAGATAGTTTTTTCTGAGAGTGATTACCTCGTAAGCATCTCTGATGTGCCAAGTTTCAATCTTATCTTATGGTGAGCTTAAGTACACAATTTTATAAAATAGGACCTGGTGACATAAAAATATGGCTGAGCATGAAAATGATTTTTTCATAAAGAAGGAAGAGAAGGGGGAGAAGGGAGTGGAGGAGAGAGAGAGAGAGAGAGACATTAGTTAAACTTACAGACAAAACACACCGACAAAAATAATGTCTGTTATTGAATGTTTTGATGTGGAGATGATTTCCTGTGTTTAACAAAAAACAACTTTTACCATGTTGAATAAAGGTAATAGCTTTGGTGGATTATGATCCAAAACAAAATAAAAATGAGAAAAAAAAAAGTAAAGATGGGGATGGAAATAAAAATAACAGTTAAAAAAAAAGATAAAAGGAATCAGAAACTCAACAATAATTATAGATATCAATCCTTTATTTCCATTAAATGAATTTTTGTTTTGCTAAATGCAATTCTTTCTGCAGGAACTACTTGGAGGGAACAAAGCTAACTTCTGTTGCAATCAGCCCTGACCCTTTGAACACAGTATCTTTTAATGTTACAAACTGGAGGCAAATATGTGTGATGACAAATACCAACATCACTATCTGGAACATTGAGCAATGCAACACAAAGTTTGTCTTGCTTCCTCAGTAAGTATGTTGCCAGAATGTACCAAAAGAGCAATCTGCATAATAATGGTTTTTACCAGCAAATGACATAAGTTGCAGGTTTCTCTTGTAGAATTAGAATAGAGGTTTAAAGAAAAGTAAAAACATTATCTTTGCTGATGAGTCACCATTGACACCAAGCCTTAAGTATTTGTTTTTGTTTAGAATTGTTTACACATTTAAAGGTTGCTATGTTTTTAAAACCGTTATTTTTCTTCACATACAACAAGATGAGGAAGAGGCTAACCTTTTGTATTGATTAAAATGGCCTACTCATATATAGATAGTTTTATTTTTATGGCCTATTTTCATTAAATTCAAAAGAAAGTAGAGAATGGAGCTCATCAAGTTTTGACAGTAGAAGTAATTAACTTTACATGAGGACAAAGTAAAAACCAACATTGAAAACTAAAGATCATAACATTATGTTGCTAACATGCTTCAAAAGAAAATGCATTATTTTCAGAAAAATCGCTATCCCTTCCACCAATCGAGAAGGAAATTCTGCCACAGGCAAGGATGACGGAGACAGGCCAGCAACAAAGATGTCCAAATATGCTGTGGAAGTTCCAGACTCCTCTGTGGCTGGTCTTGTAGGTGAGGACACTGACAAGCTGGAATCAATAAGAGATGTCGTTGAGCACATGAAGCCTGTTTCTATTGCTTGGCTTCCAACAGGAGATTTCATTGTTGGTTGTGAAGGAGGGCAACTCTTTAAGGTAAGGGTTTTATAATTTCAAACCTCATCCAATTATCCAAGTGATACTTTCATTTTTTTTTTCTTACTCAAATATAATTTTTTTTTTGTCATAAATGTCATCAAAACTTTCTACAAGTTAGAGTAATGAAGGTGTTTTTAAACATGTACAATGCCATTGAGTTCAGTTTTAGTAAAAGTTATGTGATGGTATGATAATAATAATAATAATAATAATAATAATAATAATAATAATAATAATAATAATAATAATAATAATAATGATATTAATAATAATAATATTAATAATAATAATATTAATAATATAACTACTACTACTACTACTACTACTACTACTACTACTACTACTACTGCTACAAATAATAATAATAATAATGATAATAATAATAATAATAATAATAATAATAATAATAATAATAATAATAATAATAATAATAATAATAATAAAAATAACAATAATTATAACAATAATAATAAAAATAACAATAATTATAATAATAATAATAAAAATAACAATAATTATTATAATAATAATAAAAATAACAATAATATAACAATAATTATAATGATAATAATAAAAATAACAATAATTATAATAATAATAATAATTATTATTATTAATATTATTCAATAAATAATAACAATTCCATTTTACTAATTCCCTATAATCAATGATTTTACGCTCAAGATGTTTTGAATGAGAAAGAAAGCTTAAGATCTTCAAAAGGCTATTCCATATATAAATAAAAGCAGAGAGTTTTCAATGAAAGAGAGAGAGAGGAGCATAGTTGCCTGGGCTTTTACAAAGCAACCAATACAGGAACAGTATTTTCTGCTATTCGCCGTACTCCTTCTCTCAGATTGCCCATGAATTTCCTTTCTCTTGAACTTTTCTATAGTTTATAGGGAGAATAAACCCATCATGTGTGCTATTTCTACATATACTTTAGTTATTACTGTTTGAGGAAATGTGGCCCAAACTTTAAAAAAGGGTAGGCGGAGACACCAGGACATTAATGTCCTGTCATTAAGCTTGTAGAGTTTTGACCCGACAATGCGAGACACTAGACCCCCCTTTTTTCCAATGTCCTATCATTCATCTTGTAGAGTTTTGACCCCACAATGTAAGAACTTGGGGCACCTTTTCCCCATATCCTGTCTCGTAGAGTTTTGAACTGACAATGTGAGACATCAGGCACCTTTTCCCCAATGTCCTGTCATCAAACATGTAGAGTTTTTACCCCAGAATGTAAGACACTGGGGCACCTTTTTCCTATGTCCTTCCATCAAGCATGTAGAGTTTTGACCCCAAAATATAATAATTTTACAGATTTTATTCAGGCTTATGATGCTTTATTTGTAAATAGTTTTGGCTCTTTTGAAAAGATAATAATTTTAAGCTCCAAAGAGTTCTAGGCATTGGCACCCCTGAATAGTTATGTAATTATGACAAAACTCATAGTGTTGATGATAAACAGTATTATAATTAGATTTAAAAAACAATAAATTGAAAGATCACAAGACAAAAACACAGACATAAGGCAGCATATATACCTTTGTAGTTGATACTTTCAACGATGTAAATCATCGCAAGTTAGATAAGAAAAGAAGGTCTATCTATCTATGTCTTTAAATGCAACTGATGACATCTTTTGTTTATGAAAGTTCTTTTGTTACTTTTTTTGCATATCTAGTCAATCAGACTTTGTGGAAAATATTTATTGGCTAATTGCTTTTGGGATGCATGTCCGTGAATATTGAAACTAATTTTTTTTTTAAATCCTGTGCAATTTTTCAGGTAGACAGTGAGGAAAGTTCAACCAAAGTTTTGTACTATCCTCCTGATCCTGAGGAAAATGATGCATATGACAGAGGTCTGACAAGAGGAGAAACAGATATGCCAGTCACAGGTAAAGTAATTGTCAGAAATGGGGAGAGTGGCTTATGTACGTGTGTATTTTAAGCAACCAGAGACTGAATATTACCATCTGGTCATTTAATAACTAAACCTTTTACTGGGTCATCGTCAGTATTTCATATTACATATATTATATAACCAGTTTCTTTTTTTTATTTCAAATTCAATATTTTGATTATTTCCATTGCCAAATGAAACATAGATCTGTCACATATTTAACACTATCCATCCTGCATTCCATTTGGCAATGGCAGGTATATGCACACAGTGCACCCACTTCAAGGTGGACTCAGTCTTTGAGGCTTTTGTCATGCCATTTTGTTCAGGAAGATAAAGAAAAGAAAATGATAAGTTCACCAAGGCAATAGTTGTTCACTGAGAACACATGATGGACATTCTGATAATTACAAAGAGAGATCAAGGTATATGCAGATAAATTATTTCTGCTCCTCACAAGCAAGTCAATCCATGACAATCATTAATCATTTAGTAATTTAAGCAGCAAACACTTTTAAATGTTCTCAGTATTTATGTAATAAATGGTTGGACAGTTATCAATGCTTATATTGTTTATATTAATCTCTTCACAGATGATGTGCACATTATTGTTTTCAATTTTAATTTTTTTTCATGCAAGACAAAATACATTAAAATGTGTCACTTTTCTACTGAATTTCTCAAAAGAGAGTTCCACTCTGATGTTGCCACCTGGATCACTCCAGAGCATTGCTGTCAATGTGACAGGACTTTATGCAGGAGGAAAGGTAAGAGATATAGCAACAGTTTGAAGGTCTTATTTATTCCACTCTTATCAAGAGTGAAGGTCAGTTAATTTGAAATACCTAGGATGCAAACCAATTAATTAATTAATAATTAATTAACTCAGTATAGAAAGGAAAAAAAAAACCAACAGAGTATGTAAAATGTAAGAATGTAAGAGAATTTGACCTTTAAGGACCAATTATGTGCACTCCACTGCATAATAGGTTTTAGGTCCAGTCTTTATGAGTTCTTAAGACCTGGTGAAAGTAAAGGCAGCAAGGAAAGCAATGTCAAACTACCTCATAATGCTGTTTTGCTTTTCTCTGAAAATTAAGAAGTATTTATTTTGGCACAGTATTTAAAGCTCATCTATCCAGTTTTGACGATGGAAGAATTCTCAAAGTAGAGGTTCTGACTATATCAATAGTTTACTGTATTTGAACTCTATACAAGAGATTTCAAGGGGAGATTAATTTCTTTTTTTACTTTAACCCAATGATAAATCCTGACTGTTCGCAAAGTGTACTTAGAATATGTGAACGAGAGTCTTTCATGTAAATGTAAAATATGTCTCTATTCGTATTTTTATAAAATCAACCTTTACCAGGATGGTGTTGTGCGTTTTTTGAGCATTGGTGGTGAAGAAGTAACTCTAATCTACAAAATAGAAGTAGAACATCCCATCTCCACACTGGCTTTCAGTCCTAATTATCAGACTGTTGTGTGGGGGTCACCGACGGTAAGAATTTGCAATGATTTTTAATTTTATAATGATTTAACTCAATAACTCCGGCCGACGGAACAATACGAATGACCGAGTGGCTGCTCCCAGCGGCCGCTAACACTATGAAAGAAAGCAGCAGAGGGAGAAAACTCTGTCCAGATGTGGAAAAAAAATCCGGACACAAAGAGTTAAGATGCAGCCATGACATGAGTGAAGGAAAAGTACAGTAAAAATTGAATTTTTGTAGAGCTAAACCTCAGTGTGCAGGCTCTGAGTGTTTCTTGTCTCAGAATCTCACCCTTTCCTCTTCCTCNCCCCCCCAAATCCTCTGATTTCCCAGGCATCAATGCAGTTTCTGCTAGATGAAGAAGGTATTTGGGTTTTTGTATATAGCCAGTCCACAATAAGGTGATCTCAGGCTTTTAGGCCCTCCACCAGGCGGGGCGCCGATGGCGGCTAGATGAAGAATATATGATGTGATTACAAACATTTTTGTCATGTACGCATTTTGAAGACATTTGGACTAAGAAAAATTTTCGTACAGTGTCATTCCTAAGAACACAATAGTGGTGTAGCAAGGATTCAAACTCACGAGCATATGATCACAAGCCTGGCACTTAATCACTACACCGCTGATGCCACTATAACTGTAGAAAGAACAATCTTAATCAGTTGAAATTATGCTTTAAAAACCCCGGCCAGCATTTTTTTCTTTATATAACAGTGAAATTATATCCAGCGCTTCCACTGACACCAATGTCTTGCATATATCAACATATGTATATTATGTCTCTATTCTTTCCTTCTATTTTTCAAATAAAAATTTTTCTTGTATGAACATGCTCTCTCTAGCATTTCTTTTTTATCCATTTTCGGGGCCTCCTTGACATTCTTCTGTGCACTGTCATGGTGATTTTTTAAAAAAATGAAATCCTTTCCTGTAGACTGTCCTCACCACTGCTCAGTTCTACATTTAGCAGGGGAAAACAAAACAACTTTTAAAAGGGTAGATCTGTTCATATTGTATGCTCTTTGGAAATAAAGAAGATTGTAGGGCAAGAGTCGAAACAAAAGAGCATTATTATTTGCTTTTCTGCTTGATATAATGACATTCTCTTACATCAACATAATATAATTCATGTCAAGTGTCATTTGGAGAGCAGTGTATTCTTTCAAATGTGATTTGTACTTTTTTACTAGAAGTAAAAAAGTATACAAATACCACACTCCCAGAAACAGATAAATAAGTGTCTTGTTTCATTTGTTTCTATAGGTTTGAGTTGGTGGTTGTTTTCTTTTACTATACTTTTTTACTGTTAACATTGATGGCATACAAAGAGAAGAATTGAAGATTTCAAATGAACTTAATGAACTGAACATAATCCTTTTATATAACACAGTAGACACTTATAACAAAGACAATTTTATATTCCACCAGGGTCTCATTCAGTCTTGCCTTTGCTCAGATAAAAATGCTGTGACTACCCTAGCGTCTATGCACCATGGGAATGTTGTTGGTGTGGGAGGACTGGCAATTGGCTCTGAGTGCAGTGTGGTAAGACACTCTCAGATTTAAGAAAGAACATGCCACTCTCCAGAAATCTTATGTCGTTGATTCTGTTATAAATTTATGAAAGAGAAGAGATGCAGCTGAAGCCCTTTTTGTTTGTTAAATAGATTAACCAAATTATTTTTTTGTCAGTATATTTTAATACGTGTGGTTGTTTGTATTTGACACACCCATTTGATAGGCTAAAGGTTGCAATTGACAACAAAACCTACAAAAAGAGATGAGAAAAGAAGAAAAAAATTTACATTGAATTTTCTGTGGTTTATCTTTTAGCAATGTTTGTCATGTTGTCATTTTTATGCTACTCTAAGCTACTCTTTGAAACATAAAATGTAAAAAATTATGTGGTTTACTTTATAAATGTTTGTCGCATTGTCATTTTCACCAGGTAAACTCCATTTTTAAGCATAAATTTAACAGAAAATTTAGGTCCCACATTTCTCTTTATTTTTCAATTAGTCACTGAGACAAGATGGCCTTGTACAGATCTGGAAAACAGTTGATGGCACCTTCATGTCAGAAATACACATTGGCGAGCCAGTATGTAGCTTTTTTTTTATTATACCAATTATAGAATTGTTTTTATTGAGTTTGAAAATTTCCTTTTGATTTTACTTTATTTAATTTACTCAACAGTGATATTCAACATTAAAACCACATCTTTTTGTAAAATCATTTTTGACAGCTAGAATATTGATGCATAAAAGGATTGATGTAGATGAGTTTGTATTCTGTTCATTTTTATTTTGAATTATTCTATTTTTAAATTATTCTATTTTTAAACCATAGGCATTGTAATTTTTTCGCTGCATTGAATCTATTTAGGGTGAAACTCTGTGCTGTAGCCGTCTTGCGCAGTATGCAGCAGTTGGATCAGCGAAAGGCAACCTGTGTTTTATTGATCTTACAAATCCACAAAAGCCAAGGCTTATCATGCGACATAGGCTCTTCAAGAAACCCATAAGTCATATGGTGTAAGTAGGGACATTTTAAAAAATTTTTTTCATTAACTAATCATTTCAAACTCTAAAGCAAAAGTTTTTGTAAGTAAAAAGAAATATGTAAGACATTTATAAGGAAGCATTACAATCTTAAAGAAAAAAAAATACAAACATTTCTCTCTACAGTCCACCCAAAATGAATATTTGCAACAGTTCAAATGGCATATCTCCTGTAACTACCTTTGATCATTAAATATTTTTTTCCTTGTCAATTGTTTGTTTTTTCTATTTTTTGTTCAATTGAACGTAATAAGCCAATTGGGTGAAATACATTATCTGCATTTATTGTGCTGTATTAAATCTTATCTCTTCTTCTTCTCTCTTTTATTTTTAAAATAAAATTCTAAAGGTTTAATGGAGATGCAGGCACACTTCTTTTTGCAACAGCAGGTGACAATCACATTTTTCTCATTGACGCTAGACCAACTTCATCTTTCAACATTCTTGGCTTTGTCAGTAAGTAGCCAAATGCAAGTATTAAAATCTGGGCTTAAGTTGCTTGATAGGCTATAATTTTTGTTTGTTTGTTTGTATGTTTTTGATATTCTTTTACTTGATATCACTTAAAACATTTTATTGATTATAAACTAATGAAATACCACTACTTGAAATTTCACTTGAGATTGAAATAGTAAATTTGGCTTGAAGTGTGTTTCTTTCAAATTTAGTGAAAAATTTGTTTGATTTTGTTCATACTATTCCATGAAATATTGCAGTAAGATACTAGGCAATGTTTTTTCTCAAAACTTATGTCTCACAGTTTTTTAATATTGAAATAAAACAATGCATTCAATTTCATTGGATTGAAATAAAGTGTATTTAAAAATCTGGTAATTTATAAAAGTTATTTTGAATTTATTTCTATTGAGATAACAAAACACCTTTTCACGAACTATATCTTAACAATTTGAGTTATTCTAGTTTGAAAAAAAAAAAAAAAAATAAAATATGACAATATTTGAAGGCTTTGCATCTATTTTATTTGAGCCAAGCAAATAAACTAATGTTCCAAAAAAAAAAAAACCAAAAGAAAAAAAAAATAATTTATCCTATTTAACATTCAAAGACTGCAATTTTGATTTCCCTTGAAGCTGTGACAGGTACAGTCCAGGCTCTGGCAACAATTGTAAAAGATGAAACAACCAAACTTGTTGTGGCTTGCAAAAGTCAAGCAAACCTTCCTGGCTCAAACATCTTGCACAGATTTAATTTCACCGAAGATCTCATCAGAGGTTAGGTGACATTGAAGATAATTATTCCTTAACCATGAACTCTGTCTGCTTCATTTATGAAAGAGCGCATTCTCTCACACGTTCATACAACCACACAATTCGATATCATCACTACCTATCTGATCTTAGTTTTCAACACTCCTTAAGCTTTTGTCTTGTAGTCCTATTTGGAAGGGGATAAGTGATTCCTGTAAACAGCCAAACAAAACGAGCCTTTGAGGAACAGTCTCCATGAAACCATGTTTAGGAAGTATTTTATACACGATTAACTTTGGGATCAACAAGGTTGAATTGCTATCAGTTAGAAAATGATTGTTCCTAACATATTATTTTGAAAATAATTTCTTAGTGTTTCCATTAATAATTACATGAGAAAAAGAAGTTAAAATTTGGTTTTGATAAAAATAGCTTTAAACTTATCATTTTCAAATTATTTAAAAAAAGAAGGCAATTATATAAGAAGTAAATTTTCATAACTGAGAATTCCAATGCGTCAGCTGTTTTTGATTCATGTCTTGCATTGTTCCATCACTGATGAGTGTGAGGTGCTTTATAAGTTTTGTTTGATGGTCTTTGCCTTTCTTCATTTTCCATTAAACCTCTCATTGCTCTACCATTAGGACTGTATCCTGTTTTCTGAATGCATAGCCCAAACATTTCCACATATGATACAAAATTCGGAACTACCAAACTTTGATGAGAGTTTAATCTCATAAGCAAGCATCTCATTCAAACATTGAATTGGAGCATAAATTCTCTTGTCATATTTATAAACTCATCATTTCATAAAAAAATCTGTCAATTTATGTTTTCTTTCATCATTAAACAGTGCAAAAAATTCAAAAGCTGCAATTAAATATGTGAAAGTTATATATGTCTTCAAATGTATATTCATTAACTGAAAAGAGGTGAAAACTAATGTTTTTTTTATGTGGTAAACATTCTGTTTAAAAAAATATAAATTATATACATGTTATGAAATGTCTATTTTCTGTTAGTTTTGTATTTTTTTTTTATTTTATTTTATTCTATAATTTTAGAATAGGATTAGCCCTGAGGCATATACAGTAGATGGATTTGGAATAATGAAGAGTTAGCACCAAGTTCAGCATTCCCTAGCTATTGGAGTTAAATCATCTTAATCAGCTTTATTTGTTTTTTTTTCTTTTTGTTTTTTTTTAATGAAACATCTTTGGAAAAAAATGTTACTATATTCCCTTGTTTTGTGTAGATTAACTGTTATCTGGCTTAGTGTTCTTCAATTTTTTTATGGCTTGCTTTACTTTTTCTAAATTAAAATTGTTGTCCTAAGAAAAAGCTAGAAGTGTAGCAAACATACGAGTGTATTATTACAATGTTATGAGACTATTTTTCTTAACAGTGGTAATTTCTATCATTACCAGACATACGCTTCTATTACAAGAGCCCCATGTGTGATATTGACGAGAATGCAAGTTGCGCCTTAAAGCTCGGGTTGAGACATGCCATTCATGGACTTGCTGTAGGGGAAGGAGAGACATTGTTTGCTCTGTCTGCCAGCACTAAGAGGTTACTGAGGTTTACCATGCCTGTCTACGAGAAGGACAAAAACTGGAAAAAGGTAATCAAAGTGGCGTACAAATTTTTACTTTTTGATTGTTGCATTGCCTGATATTTACCACAATACATATATTGGTGATGAATGTTTAAATTTTTGCGTTCAGAGAAGGAAAACATTTACCTTAAGACCAATTCAAATGGCATTTCATTGAGTTCAGGTCACATTTTAAACATTTTTTAAAGATTGATATAATCTAACATTCCATCCAGTTGGTTTGCCATGGTGCCACAGTTTATTAGAGACACATTGGTTCTGTTTTGGAATCCAAGCATTTTTAACTTTGAGGGGGGAGGGGTACATTTTAATATAAATAAAATGAAAAGTATAAAAATATTATAAAAGTAAATACAAATAAATAATAAGAAGGGAAAGGGTTTGCAGATATATGTTTGAATTTATTTAAACTTCTCTAGATTACATAAAGTGACAGAAAGACAAACACAACATATTTTGATGTAAAGAAAGAGAACAGCAGCCTAAATGAATTTGAATTTCTCTCATCATTTAAAAGGGATTTCTCTATTGTAAGGATGCTGCCTAATAATGTGAAATAATGTGTTATGCTATAGATCTTTCAAAGAGCTTTATTTCATTACATTTTTTATACATTAGTACAGCTTTTATTGCCGGATTACTTTTTAATAACTGTACCACTACATTACTACTGTAAATAAAATTTAGCCTGCTGTTAAAAAAGTTGGTTGCAATCAATTTAAAATACTTCACCTTTTCTTTTTTATTATTTCATAATTTTGTTTTGTTTGTTTTACAATATTTACACACCTATTCTCGCTAAAAATAAAACAAAGAAAAAGAAAAAAGCTAAAATCCATGATTTATTATGGCTTCTTCACCATTACATTATATTTTTTTTTGTTTCAACCCAGAGTGACCTTCTCCTGGCATCAGAGGTAGAGTTCCCTGGTCAGGATCTGGCTGATGGAAATCTAGCACTGTCCTATCATCACAAGTGGCTTCTTTCCTACAGTCCAGCAGGCACAGTCAAGATTGCTCCCATTGGAGCTCTAGTAAGTCTCGTTTCATTTTCATGCATCTACACAAAGTAATTTGAATTGTTTCTTTTTCACATCTCCTATACGAAAATTGTTAACTTCCACACTAATGTATTTCACTTTTTATCCTATTTGAATTTATGAATCTTTTTGAATTTTTATTACATTTGGAAGAAACTTTACTTTTGTATTTTATTCCACAGGAGCGCACTGCCACTTTCACCCCTCATGAATATAGAGAAGGGGGTGTGAAGTCAGTAGCCTTTTCTGATGACTGTCAATATATTTTGTCTTGTGGTTATGATGGCATTGTGAGCTGCTACCACTGGAAGTAAGTCTCCTCTCAAACTGTTTTGAAATCAAGGCTCAATGAGGCCCATGATGCATTTTAAATATTTCAAATCCTTACTATATTATTCAGAAGGAATAAACCTTTAAAAACAAGATCAGGTGTTTCAAAACTATTGCTCAATTATTCACTGTATGAAATGATTTAAAATCTTTTTTTTTTAAACACCATAAACTTAATTTTCTGACAATCTGTCTAGTTTATTTTCTTAGTTAATGAAATAAAAATGTTTTTCTTTATCACAAGTTGAAGTATGATACAGAGTGTAATAAAAAGCTGAGGCTCATCCTTTAATTCTTTTTTTTTTGCTGCTCATCTTTGTCTATCTCAGTCATTTGAAGAGCAAGCCTGGTTCAAGCAACAGCTACAAAGCAAGGCGAGATCGTGATATGGATTTTGTAGCCAGAGAGAACCAGAAACTGTCAGAATTTGCAGAATGGAGCCAAAAGTTTCCCAGCAATCGTCGAGCATCTGAAATAGAGATGGAGAGGAAGGTAAGTGGAGCAATGACAATTTTGACTGATTAGACGAAAATACTGATCAATGCTAATTTGCTGCAAAAGCTTTTTGCTTCTCAAAATGTTGAGAAGTATGTGGACCCTTCTTTTTAAAGGTAAATTTTATTTTGTGCCTGTATGCCCTTCAAAATGTTATTCACGCCAAGCAATCTATATATTACTTTTCTATAGGCCCGTATTGACGAGGCAAAACAAGCGGCCCAAGACAATGATGAAATCTATGTGTCTCCACCACCATCTCCACGTCTCAATGCAACATGGCTAGAACAAAGGGAAATAGATGTAAGTAGGATAAAGTAGTTGAAAAAGATACTTATTATGAATCCAGTGATCATCATTTTTATGGAGATAACAATTATTGCCTTCATGGTCACTTGTCTGTGTTACAGAATGAAGTATTTGTATTGACCTATCTGTATTTTTCCTTTTGACTTTTCCTATCCTACCTGGCTCAAAAACTATTGTCAGCAATTTAATCCAAAATCTGCCATTTTTGGCCTTTTTTCCTGCCTCTTTATCCACAGCAGACTGTTAGCCTTTTTTTCTTTTCCTTGTTGTTTTTCTATATAATCTTTAGTTAGATTTGTGAAATTTTCTTGTCCATAACTTTTTGGGTGAACAGCACAGTCTGATCGTAGTAAAAAAAAATGTTAAACATAGCAATAATCATCATGATTATTATTCTGCCTATTTATCCAAAATTCCTGTTTAAAGCTTTTCTTCTAGCTTGGGGCTTTTTTTACGTAGCACTTCATTGATGTTGTTTATCCACTTTCTTGTTAGCCTCTTCTCCTCCCCTCAAGTTTCTCACCTAGAAGGTGTTGCTACAGAATTTGTCTTTTTGGGTATCTGAAATTTTAATTTTTTGGTTTTTTTTGTTTTGACAGCATTAAGGGACCAAATGTTCAGCCTTTTATTTCTTCATTTCTTTTGTGTTCTGCCCATGGTATTTTAAGCTTTTTTTTTTACTTTTATGTTTAAAACTGAATATTTTCTGTTTTTCTATGTTTTGATAGTGGTGATCTCTTAAGATTTTGTAAATAAGTATTGCCAGGATACCCATTCTCAAAACTGTGCCTTTTGTTCCTTTCCATAGTGCTATGGTATTTTTCATCTTGACTATTTATATTGTAGTTCCTTTTATTTTGGTTAAGCATTTGTTTTTTATTTTTGTTATTGTTATGATGTTACATCCATCAATGTCCACATTTTTTTTTGACATTCATCTGAAGCGGTCAAACCCACTCTGTGCTTTCTCAAATTGTAATAGTTTGTCTAGCTTTTTGTGGGTTGTAGAATTAAAAAGGCAGTGTCATCCATGTATCTCAAATCTTTAATTTGCAATCCTTGAATGTTCCGTTTTTTCAACATTTCTCACAATCTCAGAATATAAAATGAAAGGTGGGGGATATAATGCAAATTCATCAACATGTGAAATTTTTGTGGATTCAGATTATAGCATTAACTTTCTAACACCCACCTGTTTGTTGCTAGTATTTTCTCATGGAGTCTTCATTCCTCTGTTGGATTCAAAATGCTGGTTAAGTGCTTTTGAATGTCAGCTAAAACAGCCTTTTGATACTTGCGGTAGGGAGTTCCTTAAAAACTGTGGCATGACATTTGCCTCATGGAAGCTGCATCTGATGGGGAAAGTTTACTGTTTCATCTTTCAATATATATCACAACACAAAAAGGACAAGATTAACCTCTGATAGTCATGCCTCTGTGAATTCTTTTTTTTTTTTTTAAGATTTTGAGTTTTACGTATCATTGGAACTTTGTGACTAGTTCCAGTCATGCTGTCTGGCTTTAATGCTTGAATGTCTCTCCATTACAGGCTCTCCGTCAAGAGAATCAACAATATTCAAGTGTGAAACATGATCTGCGCACTCAGATTAGAGATATCAGGAAGACGGTGAGAAAATGATTAATCTTGCAATAATTTGATAGGTAAATTATTTTTGAAAATGTAATTTTTTTAAAAGTTTGTTCAAATTATCATATTATGTCTAAAGATTTAGTGATAACAGCAACACATTATGAAATAATGATGATGATGATAATAATAATAATAATAATAATAATAATAATAATAATAATAATAATAATAATAATAATAATAATAATAATAATAATAATAATAACAATAATAATAATGATAATAGTAATAATAAGCAAATCATAATAATAATAATAACAATAATAATTGTAATAATGATACTACTCTCCATGCTGCTACTGCTGATGATAGTGATGGTTGTGGTGGAAGCGGAAGTGGTGGTGGTGGCCACTGCAGTGGCAATGACAACAGCAGTGTTGGTGTCAATGTAGACTTCTAAGAATAATCATTATGCTAATCATTGCCCAAGCACCTTTAGCACTATTGTTTTCACCACCATCAATGTGTTACTGTCAACATAATTATTTCATCATGATCATCAAAATCCCCATCCTATATTTTCCACAATGACCTCTTTTGTCCTTCCTCCTCCTCTCCCCCCACCTCTCTCTTCCCCTCTTCCTACTCTTCCTCCCACTCATTGTCAACCTCCTCCTCCTTGTCCTCCTCCTCCTCATCGTCCCCCTCCTCCTTGTCCTTCCCATACCCCTCATGGTTTCCCTTTTTCTCCTTATTTGCCTCTTTCTTGCCTTCTGCTTCCCTGCCCTCCCTGT
>BLXT01004146.1:623859-647457 GCA_019648995.1 Plakobranchus ocellatus | reverse complement strand
CACCCCCGCTCCTTCTTCTTCTGCTCTCTACCACTGCTTCTTAATTGCTACTGCTGCTGCTACTTCTACCATCCATGCATTTTCTTTAATATAGGCTACATGAGAGTGCCTGTGCCAAAGCTAGAAATATGATTATTGCCAACATCGTTGCTTTCATTACCCTGCTGGGCCGATCAAATCTGCTACTCCGAAGCCTTTTTGATCATACATTCACCCTATTTTAAAATATTTAACAATCATTTTCATAACATTTGAACTCATTGTCCATGTCCTCTCTGGAATATTTTACTTGAAGATTCAAGAGATGATGGCACAGAATCGAGACCTGCCAGACATTGAGAAGCTGGGCAGACATGAGTTTGACCTTGACCTTGAAGAGCAAAACAGGCTCCAGGCTGAAGGAGATGCTGAGATTCAAAGGGTAACAGCCCAGTCTTACACTTTCAAAGCATATACTTGCATTTACAGCTTTTTCAAAATCTTTGGAGAGCAGCATGCCTTCTTTTAAGAAAGCCTGAGTGTTATGGAGAAAGAATGCCATAGCAAAACAAAAAAAAAAGGGGGTTTCTTTTGTCATTGTTTTCAAAAAGTCTGTAATAGCTTTTTCTAAATGTTATTTCAAATTGCATGTCCAATTTCCTATATTCTATAGTTTTACAATTTTGAAATTCCTTTTTCCTCTTCTTTTCTACAACAAAAATTAAATAAAGATTTTATTTTTTGCTGCGATATTGAAAATACTACTTATTTTAAAACAATTTTGCAAAGAAATAATAATTTAAAAAAGCAAAACACTCAAAATACTTGTCTTTTACCCATTTTGAAAAACTCTTTAAGAGTGTTCCAAAGGCTAATGCCTGCTTATGTGTGCAGTGTTGTAATTTAAAATAAATTTAAAAAGCTGCCAATCAGTTTCTTTATTTTTTCGGAAAGGGGATTATTTTTAACTTATTTTTAGAAGTTTTGCTAAGATTCTTCTATTGAAAAGTTCATTTTTAAAATCCTCTTACAGGTGAGAGAGGATATTGAATTTGAGAATCTCGCTAAACTCTATCTCCGTGAAAAGATTAAAGAGGAATGCTGGGATAAGATGAAGGTGAAAGGTAGAGCATTGCAGGTAAGCCATTTGATCACTTGTTTTGTAATATATCATTTATCTATATTGAGAAATTAATGAAGTCGAATTTTATTCTATTATTACTGCCTGTGGTAAGAGCCAAGCTAATAGAAAGCAGAGATAAGGGCTAAAGGTCGTTGTAAACATAACTTCCGTGTTCTTGAGTTGATGAAAACTGATTCCCATCATTTACAATCTTGGTGTTAAAACAAGAAGTAGAAAATTTTTTTTTTCCTTCAGAAAAAATCATTTAAACAGGAAAAAAAATTAATATTTCTTTCTAATTTACATCGAGAGTGCTCTACCTGTTGCCTTGTTATGCTCTTGACTTGAAGAGAGAAGAATAGTTTCAATGATGCTAAATAGGGATATATTTGTATTTATAAGTTTAATGTAAAAATTAAGAGATCTTGATTAACTGCCTTTTTTTAAAAGCTCCAAACCATTTTATTGTGATGTGACAAAAATAAGGGAAGGCAAATATTTAGGCAAACAAATTGATAAAAAAAAATCATTTGCTCTTATTAGAGCTCTTTGCATTTTCTTGTGACTGCAGATGTAAACAATATGGTTTTGACTGATTTCTTTGCAAATCAAATTTTTTTTTTCAGGCTTTCAACTCTTCCTTGGAGGTCAGCAACTTTCCTCTGAGGGAGAGACCCCTGGAGGTGGTCAATGAGATAAAGACTATTGAAACAAGAAGGAGGATTGAGATGAGAGAGGCAGAGGTTTACATTTTTTTTCTCTATATTTGTGGTAGATTCACAAACTTTTACATTTTCTCGATTTGTAACTTTTTTTTAAAAAGCTTTTTTCTGTAGACTCTATGTGTTTTGGAGTCAAATGTTGTCATCATTATGTCAGAAAAAAAAAATAAGGGAACAAAATTAAGTGATTCATAGTTATGGCACATGTATATTCATAAACAACTTAGTAATTCATTTGAATCCTACTTTAAGCAATCAGAGACTGGAGATGATTATTTTAAGAGATAAATGTGCTTGTTGTATCCTTTAATAATAATTTGAGATGTATAAATGCCATACTCACAGCACACTGTCAACTCTGACTTTTCTTCTTATTTGTATTTAAAATAGAAAAAAAAAAAATGAATGTTTTAATTGATGAACTTTAGAGACAATTTGGGCATCATGATTCATTTGCTACAATATTATATTATCATAGTTCATTTTCATCACCTGTTCAGTAAATATATATATATATCCAAAGACTTCAAATCTTTTGCTTATTGTATCCCTAAACCTTTGTGTTTTTCAATCTTAGGCAAGAAAGCAGCTGGCTGAACTTCAGGCAAAGCCAGGCACACGGGTAAGTTTGAAAAAATTAGTTATTTGAGTTATTATGTATAATATTAGTTTATTAGTTATTTTTTTTTATTCTCTTTATATAAAAAGAGAATTTTAATGGATAATGTTGGAAACTGTGGGCCAGAGCTATGTTTTTCTTTTCTTTCTGCTCTCATTTTCATGTTTTATTGATCATAAAAATTGAGTGGCGGCAAATTTTGTGTTTGTAAATTTTTCAAACATTTCACAAGAGCTTGTTGCATGTTTTAAAATTTATCTGAAATCTGTGGCTTGCATTGCAACTACATTATAATGAGAAACAGTTTTAAGCACCCAAGTGCTTAATTATTTTCGTCCATTTTTGAAAATTGCATCTTTCATAAGCTGCATCTGCACTACTTAAGAGCCTAAAGCAATCAATGCTTATTTTTAAAGCAATAAGAATTTTAGACTTATTTGGATTCAAACTTAATTACAGGAAGAGGAAGGAGAGGGAGAAGATTCTGAAGAGAGCAACAAGGAACACCCATCCATCTCTGGAAGCTTGGGTAATACTTCAATAAAAGAGTGGTGCATATTCTTCTTTCTTAAAATTTTTTTGGGAATACTTTTTTAGAATTCCAAAGTTGGGAATGCAACTCAATAATTATTCTGGACTCCTAATTTTTAAAATAAAATGCTGACAAATGAATCGTTTTATCTAATTGGGACCATACTCATATTTTTTTTTTCTTTTGTTACTTTAACAAGAATTGAGATAAAAATCTTATTTGTATGGTGTCAAACTTCTGTTTTAAAAATTTTCTGCAGGTGCCCAATATGGTGGTGGCAACAAACTCTTCTACAGCCAATTTGATCTCCATACCAGGGAGCAGAAAGTTTCGCAGATTGTTCTGCTAGAGGTGGCTTTTTTTAAGCTTCTATAGACTAATGCTATTGATTTCAAATAAGTAAACGTTTAAGGATTTTTTAATCTTTGTTTATTTTAAACTGTATTAATGAAATTGAAAAATATTTTTGTGGCATGTATAAATGAAACTGAAAATATTATTGTGGCATTTTTATTCTTTATTTAGTGGCTAAGTAAGATTTGTTTTTATTTTTTCCTTGGAAGTTTGCTAGTACTGCCTCTCACACAAATTGCTTTTGCACTTTTTTCTTTTTAGCTATTTAAAAAACAAAATTTAAGATTTTAAGAATAATAGACTACAAGTACTTGGCAAAGTTTGAAGAATCTACAAACTGAGCTGTTTTTTTTATTTTTATTTTCCTCTCTCTCCATTCATTAGGATGCCATTCATCGTATTAAAGTGACATTCAATAAAGAATTTGATGAAGTTTTTGCAAAGAAAGAGCAAGAAATAGCTAAAGTGAAGGAGAAGAACAAACGCATCACAAAGATTGTGAACGACCTGAGCCTAGATGATTCAGTCACTGAGCCGAGCATGAGTGTTGCGGAGAAACCAGAAATGTTGCTGGAAGTTGCAGACAGTGAGGTTAGCTATAGTCTGACCTATTTATGTATCGTTGCTTCTTAAATGCTCTAGCTGATTAAGCATAAATTTAGGCTGGGTAAGATGAACAGCAATATGTATGGAAAACATCAACAAATCCTTAACAGTAGGAAAATCGAAAGTTTATCTCATAGAAAGATAATTGTCATTGCACTTAACATCTAGACAATAAAGATGCACTCTCAAATTATGGGGGCATATTCGATTGTTATCTATGAAAAAACTACCTAGTTTTAGCCTAAACAAATGCTGTTTTTATAGCATAAGCAGCAAGTATCAGTAGCATTATTTCCTTACAAAACTTCTAATATGTTAAAAGCTGTATTTGTCATAAGCACAGAGCCTGCAGATTTTTATTGAATTTTAATGAACAAATTGATAACCAACTTAGCACCAAAATATATTTCCCTGTATGATGTGAAAAAAAACCATTCAAGTAGGATGTTGTAAATCACTAGTTGAACATCTGCTCTTACTTAGGCCTTGCACAGTTTTTTTTTCTTTTCTTGTTTAAAAGCTTTTTTCAGACTGAAGACGTTTGTGATATCTTTTAAAGGATCTGAGGTGTTTTTTTGATTGTTTATTTTTTTTAAATGTGGGCATTGGAAAAGCTTTACCTTGTGTCTGCTAAATAGTTGCACTTGAAATTATTTTTGTGATAAAAATGTGAGCTATCATGCCTCTGCATTGCTCAGCATACCTTCTATTGCTAATGCGCATCTTGAGAAGTAAAATAGTTTGCTCTAGGCATTTATATAATGTATATAATGTCAATCATGCCGGTCTTGCATTTTATTCTAATGTCAGATCAAAGTGGAGAAATATTTGACACCTGAACAGCGGAAACAGCAAGAGGAAGAGGCCCGTCTAGAGGAAGAGAGGCTGGCAAGGGAGAGAGGAGATAATGCCAGAGAAAGGGCATTAGACATGATGATGGGAGGTGTGCTAGAGATAAAGAAGGAGGATGAGTTAAAGAAGGTAAATTAGACCTCATTATAGAGCAAATATTTTCAAAGTAATACGTTTTATCATATAGAATTTAATGATAGTTTTAGGCTTGTGTGTGTAAAATAATAATAACATATTGACTATTTAAGAGGGGATATTAATGACATTATTTGCAGCTTAACAGTCACTGCATGCATATGCTTTTGGAAACATGGTAGATTTTGTAGTGACTCTACAAGTCGTATAATTGACAGATATATTGCTTCATTATAGTTGCAGGGTTTTTTTTGCATATAACAATATATTTGAAAAGAGCACACAAAAAAATGAAATTAAAAAAATGAATGGTCTTATATTTAGTTCAAATTGGATTTTTGTAAGACAGAGCCTTTGTTCTTTATCAAATGTGTGAATTTAGGATAGACATTCTAAACTGTTAAAGAGCAAGTGAAAGACAAATACCGGTAAATAAACCATTTTTACTCTCATTGTAAACTCTGCAAATTTTCTAAAATTGTGTTGCTATTTATGTTGTCTTTTAAATAATTCCTACTCGGATAAAATGCACAAGGAGCAACAAGGTTTGCGCTGACACATATTTTTGTTTCAATCTGAAGGACGTTCCCAAGCCAGCTTTTATGCTCACCAAGAAAGAAGAGGAATACAATGAGGAAGAGCAAAAGCTGTTCAAAGAATATCAGAAAAAGTGTCAAGAACTGAACGAAGAAAGAGAAAAGTTCAGAAAGGTTCGCTCATATTTCCTTTTATGCAGATAGATTGAATACTGTAAACAACTGAAAAGACATGGGCAAAATGAAAATCAATAACAGAGGATGAAGGGGGGCGCAAAAGGAGAAGTGGGAAGACAATGAACAGACGAAGAATGATAGTGGTCAGTAATAGAGACAGAGGAGGATAAAGGGCTTTTATCTAATAATCATGGGATTGATGGTGTTGATGGTGGCAATGATCATGAAGATAAAGTTGAAAGATGCTTGGAGGAGAAAAAAATATTCCAAGGTTTTAGCACGAAACAACCACTTTATGAATCAAGCCATCAAATAAGCGAGAGTGTGGAGTATGTTTCTGAAAATTCAACTAACAAATTTCAAAACTATGAATGCCATCAGATGGTCTTAATAGCTCTTTTACTTTTGCCAGAGAACTGTTATGAAAGAAGATGATTAGGAAACATTATTCTCAGAAAGCAGATTGACTTCAATGGAAGAAATTAAATGGTTCCTTCATTGTATAAATATGTTATCTTTCACCAGCAACTGGAGACAGAGCTGAGAAAGTTGCAAGCCACCATTCAAGAGAACATGCAGGCTTTTGATGATGCGCTGAACACCTTGTTTCTGCATAAGATTCAAGTCATGATGGTCATTTACCAGGTAGGATCATGTTACATGATTGGTCTTACACAATAAGTAGGTAATGGCAAGCTACTTATAAACAAAATTTTACATAACTTCCAGAAACTATAAGTGTACATGAAAGCTTGCGCATGTCAAGTGCTCTTGACGTAGACTCTATAGGAAATGAGTTTTTTTTTTATATCTTCATTTTTTTCACGGAGGTGATGTGAAATTAAGAAAAACAAGTTTTTACAGGTATTGTATAAGCCACATGTATTCATATATAATCGACCAATTTGCTTGAAATAATAGCAAGGATTAAACATTTTCAAAATGGAATGCTTCACTAAAATATAGAAGTGTGAGCAAAATCAATCTATATTCTGTCAAGGTTCAAATATTTCTAATGGTCTTATTATTTAAGTCCATGTCCCATTTGTGGTGTACAAAAATGTCATTAGAATATTCTTTATTTCTGCATACTGTTTTAGTACAGGTATTCAGTATGTCATTAGAATTAAGTATTAACTTAACAACAACTTTCAGGAAGAATTGAAGATCCTGCGGCTACGGTTTGCCATGCTTCTGCAAGAGGAGATTGAAATCAGAGAGAAAGATATTCTGGTTACCCTCAAACACAAGAATCACATTAAGGTAGAAGTTTCCTATGATTGTTGCCATGGAGTTACTGTGTGCATGGATTGTTTATTACTGATTTTGCTACAAAGCATTGTTGAATTTTAATTTTTTACCTAGTAAGCAAAATCAATGATTGAATTTTAATAATTTCAAGATTTTTTTTTTTTTGTAAGTTATGTTGAATACAACAACTATCTTCAAAAACATTCCTGTATTCTTTTTCTGTTCCTTGTTCCACCATGATATTTCAGACTTGTTCCAAAATTCATTCACTTAAAGCAAGTTTAAATTAAAAATCAAATTATTCCTCTTGCCTTTGAAAGCTGTCACAGTAGACCAAGAGAATAATCCGGAGTTCCTTATTTTCAAACTGAAAAACTCTTCAAGGCTATTTAAGATGTTTTCAAAAAAGAATGATGCTCTTTTTTGTCATGAATGGAGTATTTGTAGCATGAAATTGTCATCTTTGTGCAAATCTTTTAGGTGGCAAAGTGGTACGGCTTTGAGATTGCAAAGAAAATCTTGTTGGGCAATATCAAAGGTTCAGTTCTCCAGAGAGCCTCAAAATGTGACACTTTTTTTGATCGAATTAAATTGAAAAAAAAAATATTATTTTTTTTTCCCTCCATAAAACTTTGATGTCAACAAGTCAAAACAACTTCAATGTAAATTCTGATATTCTGAAGCTCTATTATAGATTGCAAGTAACTTTTCATTTGTTTTTTTTTCTTTTTCAGTGTTGTATAATATTAGATGCTTAATTTTTAATAATAGACTTACCACTTTATTTGCATTTTGTCTATATTTTTCTAAAAAAATTTTTTTTTGTAATGTTATTGTAGCAACTAGCCTCTGAGGCTGTGACAGAGACCCGCAAAAATGTGGAGCATTTCCGCGGTGAATATGACAATCTTCAGGCTGAAGACAAATATCTTGACAAGGCCTTCAGAAGGGAGTTCAATGATGTATCAGCTTTATTGGTGGATTTGCTTTACAAGCAGTTTAAGAGACGTCCAAGGTAATGAAGAAATATGCCTGCGCATTGAAATCTTTTTTATAGCTTTTGATTTACATTTTAATTCTTATTTTTCTCTCTTTAAAATCTAAAGTAGTGACAGAGATTTTTTAACTTTTTAATAAATAGGTAAAACTCAGCCTCTTTACAAAAACAAAACAAAACAAAACAAAAAAACAAAGAGAGGGAGATTCGTTTGTATTAATTCTTCCGATAAAAATCATCATTTGATTTCAGTCTTTTGAAGGCAAGATGCAACCCGTGAGATAGCTAATACTCCATTTGCAACCAGAACAACTTTTTTGAAACAAATGTTGCCTTTTCATTTATTCTTTATGCAACACTAAACCTTCACCTTGCCAACTGCTTTTGTCTGGTTCATTCCTCTTTTACATTATTTTTTTTTCAACCTTATTGTTTCTCCTCCTAATTCTTCCCTCCCATTTGTTTTAAAGGATTCTTAAGTACCGTGCTGTTGAGACCCCAGGCGTGAAAAATCAAAACCCATTCAGTGATAGACCTCCCTCATCACTGACTGCAAGCCACGTCAAGGCCCAGGTGACCCAAGGTCTTGACGAACTTGACAAGATGACCAATGCTCCAGACGGAACAGATAAACATGTTTGGGAGCGTTTGTGCCGCCTGAGGAGGACAAAAGTGGAGAGTGAGCACCTGGTAGGTACACGCTTGGCGTGCTGAAAATATAGCCCTTAACTTTTAAAATGCAGTTAGCCACTGGCAGCAGTGGAGAGATATTCAAATTTTCACGAGTGGCTGCAGTGAAATCAGTTGAGTTTACACTCTATTTCAATAGTTCCATGGAGCTCAAATGTGAAAAGAACTGTTCCAATAATGGAGGAAACTTCTTATGGTTACATCTGCAAAATCGCCAATATAGCACCCTTTTTCATAAAGAAAGCAGCTTTTCCACCATAATTGTGATCAGCGTTTATGAGGCTTGATATTTCCCTTTTGAAAATATGGATTTATCTAACCAAAGACCAGGCATTATGCTGCTAATCAGGGCATGTAATTTTTCATCTTAAGCTCTAGATCAAAAAATTAAAAATTATTTAGATTGAGAAAGTGTGTTGTCAGGAGCAGAGGAGAATAATCAAATAGTTCTAGACATGCTAGATCTAGATTTAGATCTATATAAAAAAGTAGATATAAAACTAATCAGTCACACACATTGTGGTTTTCAATGTTATCAGCTGAAACAAAAGGCCAATATCTTGGCTGAGATGCAAGCTTTCCTGCAGAAGCGGCAAGAAGAAGAGGACCGACTCAAGCAGGAAACAGATGAGCTGGGCCAGCTGCTCACCAGGTGAGGGAAATAAAATCAAGTAGAATATTATGTAAAATTGTCTTTTGTCATCACATGTTTGCTATCTATGATGTTTTGAATTATAGTGGAACATCTCGCTTTAAAATAGCATTTTCTGAATGAGAGTTTCAAGCAAAGCAAAATTTGCTTCAGATTCTTCCTTGTGTCAATCGTGTTTTATAATAGGAAACTTATTCTGAAAATGACCAAAGTGAAGTATTTTTTGTGATAAAAAGATGATGTACATGTGTATAAAAGTTTTAGACTCAATCAATAATTTTGATGGATTGCAAGTAAACTGTGCTATTTTAAATATTAATACTGGGTTCAATGCAGGCTAAGGAACCACTCAAAGCTTGTTTTGGTATAATCTTTCTCTGAATTGATTTTCTTTTCTTACATCTTTTTAATTACACCTGCAGACTCAAAGAGGATGAGCAACGATTCATCCTTAACCTGGAAGTGCAGCTTCTCCTGAAGCAGGGTCAGATAGAAGTGGATGCCGGGCCCTTCATCCGTGACTATCGCGACAGCGTTCTGGTGCATCGCAGTGTAGTGGAAGACCTTAACAGCACAATCAAGGTGGATACTGCTAACACTGACATTTGTGTAGAAGGATTAGTATGGCTAGTACTGAAATTGACATCACCATAATACAATTAAACCTTTTGCCTATTGCTGAACTGAGCATTTTACTACCTGAACTTAGGATCTCCTGAAGAAATGCAATGAAAATTTGGATTTCCACAATTGTTTTAGATCTACGGTATACCAGCGATGTTGACTCTAGGTGTAAAAGCGACATTGTTGGTATACCTGTGATATACAAGTGAAAGACTTTAAGGAGTAAATCCAAACACTGACATTTCTATAGTATGATTAAGGTAGCTAATCTTTTACAATGGCTTCTCAATATAACAATTAAGATGGTTCATACTAACAGTGGCATCTTGATTTTACATTTGAGTTGGTTAATATTGACAGTGACACTCCCATGTTACAATTAAGGTGATTAATACTCACAGTGACATCTCAATGTTACAAATGAGGTGGCTAATACTACAGTGATGTCTCAATATCACAATCAGAGTGGCTAATATTGACAGGGGCATCTCTATATTACAGTTCAGGTGGCCAATGCATAAAAATATTACTATTAGGTTGGTCAATACTAACTATGAATAAACAGTGACATCTCAACAGCACAGTCAAAGTGGCTGATACTGAGATTTGAAATGTTTTGAACGGATCAAAAACTTAACAGAAATGTCTTGAGAAATCTTCTTTCTATGAGCTGTGCGACGATAAAAACTGAAAAAGGCTATATTGATTTTCAGTCAAGATATGGCATTTTTTTTTTTACCATAAACATTTCAAAGCAAAAAAAAAGGCTTAAAATTATTTTCCTCAAAAGCAAATAGCATCAGACTAACTAGTACTGGTCTCAAGAAAATTTTTTAAGGTAAAAAATGAAACAATACAAATTAACATTCCTCCCTCTACATAGAAAAAACAAAACGGCATGAAAATCTCTCAAACATTTCCTGCTTGTCATAGTCTCATCCAGATTGTATATACTTTGTGCTGCATTATGTCTATCAATAATTAGAGGATCAGGAATAAGGAGTTGAGATGCAAAACCCACTTCATCCATTTTATTTGTTTTGAGAAAAGCAAGTTTTAAAAAGAAATATCTTATGTAATTTTGTTTATCACAGCAACTGGGCGAAAGCAAAATCGCAAGCATGGTGGAGAGCAAGGATTTCCGCAAAGGCATTATACAGTTGGAATGGTAATTTGGTTGATGCATGAAATTCAATTAATAGCACTGAATCAACCTTTTTCTTTGTTCATTTCTTGAAAAAGTTAAAGCAAAAGCAAGTTTAAAAAGCAGGGATTTTATGCTGTGATTTTAGATTCAAGGGTAAAGGATGAGTTGTTAAATGTTGACTACCATTTGAAACAGAAACTTAAAGAGAGTCACAGCATTAACATCTGTACAGCTATTTATAAAATTGTAGATTGATCATAGTTAGGTAAGTCTTATGCATAATAGACTTCAAAAATGGAATTTATGCATTACTTGATTTTGAAGAGGAAATGCTAAAACACTATCTTTGTAGATAGAGCACCCCTTTTTTGATTTAATGACATGTAACCTATTCAATAATGTTGTCAAATTTTTTTTCCTCTCTTTCCTTCTCTTTTTCCATCTAGGGAGCATAAGAAGATGTCTATGCAGATGGAGGATTTAGAGAATAAGATGAAAGATATTCAGTTCATCAAAGTCACAAGAGAGATACAAGCGGTAGAGTCATTTGTCAGTCCACATAAGCCTCAAGTTAAATTTAGAACATTTCAAACCATTAAAATCGCCAGGAGGTGCACTCTGTGAAAATTGTTATGATGAACTCCAGATACAGATGTTTTGATTCTTTGATTCTTCGTGAAAATTGTCAAAAAGCATTTCAAAGATGTAAAATATCTGGGGTTTTTTTTGTGTGCAGCTTCATACACAAGTTATTAGTACTGGTCTAAAGATTTTTTAAAGCTTTTTTCACATCCTCCGTAGTGTTTGAACATGTGTGTGTGAGTGTAGGGGGTGGAGGGTGGGAGGAAGCAGTGCACTAGCCATGATAAACTCAAATTTTGTACCTCAGTAATTTTGGACTTGTGAAAGAGTTAATCTTTTTCATATCTTGAATTACAAAATTTAAATTTCTAAAGTAAAATAGCATTTTCATTTTTAAACCCTCATGTTGAAAAGATATACTTTTATGGTAGTTTCACAACATGAGTGTCACCTGAGAGTTGTTGGAGAAGAAGCCAATGAAAGCCGGAATGAAAGTAATGACAAAAACTTTGACTGCAAAAGCTAGCAAATTGCCCTGTCTCAAAGTGTACTCATTGGTTTTAGAAAAGTTTTCAACTTCATTCTTGGTATTGATGTGGAAAATCTAGGCCACAGCTAGACTCATTTTGTGAGACTGCTACATATTTAGTTGGAAGCATCAGTTTTGTTGGTATTTTCTGGGACTTCAAAAACTTCAGTGAGTTCTGATGTGTTCACTGCCCTCACAATCACAGGACTGTGGCCTCTTTAGCCCATTTAGGGATTGGCAGGGGTGGGGGAGAAGAGGTAGATGATGCGGAGGTGGGGGAAGAGATTTCAATCAGTAAATTGTATTGCAAATTTCAGAACAACTTCGTCTGATCCAAGTACTATCAGTCCTCAAAAATTCCAATGCAATGTCAGTTGTGTTGAGCAAACTACTAACCTTGCTGACACTGTTAAGGGATTTGTCCCAAACTTTCCTTATTTTTTACCTTGTATGTTTCATATACATTACTTCTTTCCATCAATGGATACAATATTTTTGTTTACAGTATTTGCAAGAGGATGACTATGAGTCGAAAAAAGCTACTGAGATTGCCACTCTTGAACAGACAATAACCCTTTTGAAGAAGGTAAAAAGAGCCAGCAGAATACAAAACAGTGTGTTCTTAGATTCAATGTTGGACCCTTTCCTGCTTGTGATGGCCCCCAGTCACATTTTATCGTAAATTATAGACCTATACTTTTGTAGTTTTTAGACTTAATTTGGTTTTCCTTGGTGCTGGCACTAAATCTTTTTTTTTTCAATATTAAAGATCCTGCTCTTCTCTTTGCCAGCTAGCAATATTTAAAAGTAAAGCCATCTTATTTTTGCACCTTATTTGTGTGTGTGTGTGTGTGCGAGTTTGTATTTTTTCAATATCTCTTCTTTTATATTTACTGTTGCAGTCTTAATTTATGTAACAAATGTTTTTTGTTTGAACACGTTCTATTGACAGCATCATGAAAAGCATGTTGCTCAGAAAACAAAACTCATAAAGGAACTGAATAAAGGGTACAAGATGCGAGGTGCCAACAATAAGAAGCTGGACACCGAACTGCAAGACCTGAATGTTGTTGTGAATGAAAGGAGACACATAGAGAATATCAACAGTAAGTTGTTGACTTTTAACACAGGTAGAAAAGAAATTTGTGCTTGTATCTCTTTTTTTTTTTTAAATGTAGACTAGTTTAATGAACATCATACTTTATTTTTAAAACAAGTTCTGTAAGATAGTGATTCAAATGGTTATTTTGGTAAATGTACTGCCATTAGATGTAAAGGGACAAATGATTTGAAAAAAAAAAATGCACTTGTTGTATGGTTATGAAACTTTAAGTTTGTGTGTTTGGTCCTCTTCTTAATTTTTCAAGTATTAGAATGATAACATTGTGGCTATCAGAGAAAAACCTCTTGGAACTTGCTGGCGGTATTTTGTGTTAGGCCCTTCTGAAATAAAAAAAATGTGCGTTTTTTTTTCTTAAGTAAGATTTTCCCTTAAAAATTTCATAACTCAGTTGTACTAGAAATAACAAAATTTAAACTTCAAAATGCATAATGAATATATATGGAATGGATGAGATTAAAAAAAAAAAAATCAACATGCATATCTGGCGAGTTGTGAAGGGTTTTATTATTTTGCCATACAAATACAACTTTGCAAAGAGGTTTTGGCACAAGAAGACTTGAAAGCAGCATACAGAAGAATTACGATTCATTATTACATATTAAAAGCTTATGTTTTTTTCAAATGGCATATTTACGTTGGTATCAGGATATTATTCACATTTACCTGTGTCTTTTTAAAATTTATTGATTAAATTTATTAATTGTTAAAAAAAAAAATTCTCCCCAATTTTTTATTGTAGTGGAAAACAGAGATGATGGTGGAGCTGAACGGAGATACCAAGAAATTGTACAGCGTCGCAAGTTGGTAGACTTAGCAAAAGCCCAGGCTCAAGAAGTAGCTGTGCTTAGGGCAGAAGTGGAGAGACTGCGCATGCGTACCTTCCCTGCTCTTGTTCAAGTTGAGAGATAAATGTATCAAGATTAACCGATAAGATCAAACACTTAATTTGGTCTTCATTTAATCTTTATTTATTTATTTTTTTTTTCAAGTATTGCACAAGAGGTGGCATAAATGTGAAGATGAAAAAAATTCATATAAATTAATCAAGAATGTAAAAAGAGTGATTCAAAATGTTTAACATTTAAAAGTTAAAATTGGAACATTTTTACTCATCTGATCAAATTATGATACAAAATGTTTTTTTTCTGCTTTTTTTTTAAATACATTTCTTAAAATGAATATGATGTACATTTGTTTTCAGCATAATGATTGTGAACTAGATATTAGGCTAAACGTTTTCTATGAAGGTATTTGTGAATACCTTTGAAATATAAGGCCCAAATGTTTTCTGTACTTCATGAAATCTTGGAGCATCTATTCATAATAATATCTTTCGTTTTATAATATACTCTGCAAAAGTATTCTATAGCACACAATCTTTTAGGTGGTTGCAATAATTTAAATGGAACAACTGCATGTACTCTGTTGGAGCGAAGACAATTTGACTTATGAAGCTGTGTGCTTTTTTTTTTCATAAAAAAATCTATATTTTACCAGGCTTCAGCTCACAGCGTGATGATATCAAAATCACATTTTTTATAATATTTGAAAATTTTTTATCAAGCATATTGACTAAATTTGTCGCAATCTCAATTAGATTCAGTCTTTAAGAACTTGGTAAAATGAGCAGACCCAGAGGAGGTGTTGCTTCAGGATCTAGACACAATTTTAAGGCTAGCTGTGCTGGTACAACCTATGATAGCAAGTACTATTTCAAATATAATATTTTATTAGACTTATGTAGTAGCATTTTGAATGAAAAAAATGTTATTTAGTATTTTGTATATTCACAACACTTTTCACAAACTTTCTGTGATTATATTTGTAAAGAAAAAATAGGTATTTGTGATGTTAAAACAAAAGGAAGGAGTAAAGCTATTTGATCTGTGATTTCTACATTTGTCTTCCTTGAGTTATTCATATATTTTGAGGCCATGTCCAAATATTCAGCTGTCAAAGCAGCTTTGCTCATTAAAAGTAATTTCTGTTATGTTCTTTCTTTTGGTTTTGTTGCTGTTGAATCTGTAAAAGTAAATTTAGAGTTAGTAAAAATATATTTAAAAAAAAAAGATACTTATAAGAAGCATTGAATCATTCTGCTTTCAGGTAAATCAAAGGGAATTAATCGTACAATGTTGACACTTTTAAGTGTAGATGTGAAAGAAGATTATAACTGAGAAATTCATTTTGTATTTTTGCACTACTTATTTTAAAGAAAGTCCTTTTTGTCCTTTTTTAAAACCAAACATTTCTAGCATTTATTGCATTTGAAGGGGGGGATTGTGGCATATTTTCTTAAATTTTGCATACATTTTGTTTATATATTAATCTAAAAATAAATAGTTCAATAAAGGACTATATTCATAGAGAAGCTTTCACAGGTATTGAAAAAAAGTTATGCAAAGAAAGAAAGAAAGAAAAAAATTTGAAAAAGAATAATTTTAAAATTCTAAACTCTAAAATATTGTGATCCCTTCTCATGAAATCAGTAATTTATTAGCAATTGCCCACCAGAGATAAAAAGCAAGATGGACAAAATTGGCTGGAGTCATTTAACAGAAATTTCTTTGTAGATCTTTAAAGGAAGACCATAAGTAACTTGTTTAAAACTGCTTTTTTCGATATCCTGAACAATAATTAGATTAATTTGCTGTTTGGCAATTCTCAACATACTGCACATTTCATATGGATTTATTACACAATGTAAGAGGCAAAATTTTATGCCATTATACAGAAATACTGGATACAATTACATTTTGCTGTAAAGCTTGGGGTTGGAGGATTTCTTTGAGATAGCCATGGCCATTCTTTTACTTATTTCACTTGTGCAGCTACCATCTGATGTTACCAGGTAACTTAATTTGAGTTTTGTAACTTGTTTGATTTGTTTGCCTTTGCACTTGGGGTTGGAGGATTTCTTTGAGATGACCAGACATTCCGTTTTTTTCACATTCACAGGCCCATTCTTTCACTCTCTAAAACTATAAGATTTTAGTTTGGTTTTGCATCACAATTTTTTTTGGAAATCTACAGCCATGGTTTCCCCTTGTCTACTGCCGGTTTGTGTACGGGCTCTCCGCTAGCCTTTGTTTTACAACCAAACCACAAGGCAGTGAAGATCTATGGATGATCGTTATCCTATTACGATCTTCCGCCCTTTGCAGGTCTTATTTTTAGTCCTACTAGGTCCCCATCTCCCTCTCATCAATTCAAAATTGATTAGACCGGTTTAGTAGCTGATTGTCCGACTGATGCAGTTTAAAGTCATATCCTGGACATATCGAGACAGATACTATACTATAAATATATGATATATTGTTTTCAAATCCTTGTCCAACGGACTCTAAACCTGGCTTTCTTTAGCATTACATCATGCCATATCTTCTCATCCAAAGTTTATTAACAGTTCCTTACTGCGTACCTGTTATCAAGACCCTTTTTTTGTTTTTATGTGAAGTTTCCATTTTTCAGGATCAGACAAAACTGATCACTTTTGTCTTCATCTATTACCTTTTTTCTTTCTGTTCTGTTGATACATTTTCGCTGTAAATTTTTAATGTTTTAATTTATAGGCATACTGAATAGTGAACTTACTCGAAATGATTATTTTTCCTCGTGAGTTTTTATGATTGTTGTTTTAAAGAACACTCCTTACAAAATGCTATTTGCACATAATTTTCATGTAAAACATGAAAAAAAAACATTACTACGTTTTTGTGAAAAAAGGACACATAATATGTTTGAAGAGTTTTTATAAAACGACAAATCTTCAAAAAGTACCAACGTACTCTTATTTTGCTCACATTACACTTGAAAACTGGTTTATTTTAAAAGGAATGTCTAGCACTAGAAATTATTAACACTTATTTTGATAGTACCTGATGAAAGAGCAAAAGGTTAGCAGAAAGTCTGTACAGTTAACACAAAAATGCCCTCTCTCTCTCTCTCTCTCTCTCTCTCTCTCTCTCTCTCTCTCTCTCTCTCTCTCTCTCTCTCTCTCTCTCTATCTATCTATCTATCTCTCTCTCTCTCTTTCTCTCCCCCTCTCTCTCCCCGATCTTTATATACATGTATATATATATATATATATATATATATATATATATATATATATATATATATATATATGTATGTATATATGTGTGTGTGTTTGTTTGTTTAATTCTTTTCCTCTTCTCTCTGTTACTTTCTCTTGTTCTCGCTGCCTCTCTCTTATTTTTTTTCTTAATCATCTTTCTCCCTCTCTCTCTGGCTCTCTCCTTTTTCCCATGACGGTCATCTTCATGATCTCGATTATCTCTTACACTATCTATTATTCTAAGAGTGTTTCCAATGTCTTCTAAAAAACATAATAATGACTTTGTTGGTAAATTATTTAAAAAAAAACAACAATACCAACAAAAAAAAAAACACTTAAAGCTAGAAAAACATACGGACTGCACTACAGGTAACAAATAAATAAGTGAATAAGTTAAGGAATTACAAACATATACTATAATAATAATAACAATAATGATGGTGTTGTTGATAATGATAGTATTATTGATGATAATAGTAGTAGTAGTAGTAGTAGTAGTAGTAGTAGTAGTAGTAGTAGTAGTAGTAGTAGTAGTAGTAGTAGTAGTAGAAGTAGTTTTGTTGTTGTAGTAGTAGTGCTAGTAGTAGTAGTTGTTGTAGCAGCGGCAGCAGCAGCAGCAGAAGCAATAGTAGTAGTAGTCGTATTAGTAGTAGTAGCAGCAGCAGCATTAGCAGCAGTAGCAGCAGCAGCAGTAGTGGTAGTTGCCACAACAATGTGAAATTCTATTCATGTATTGCTTACTTTTGAAGTAGGCCTAAGAGTTCCTAGGCTGAAAAAAACAGTCGGTACAGACTTTTCGGAACTCAGAACGAGGTTTAAGATATCGAATTAGAATCTTGTTGGCTTATAGTTATTGAGCCTGGTCTCTTTAGTGAGGATGTATGCCTGTCTATGGACTCTAAACAAGCATAAAAAAATGAAATAAAAAAAAAAGAAATATAACATCAACACAACACTGGTCCAGAATATACCACAGAAGGAAAGGTTGGTAGGAAAGCGAAAAAATAATTTTGGAACGAAAAAAAAAAATCCGACTTCATCATTCATTTTAGTGTGTTTCTGAACCGTTCGTTAGTCTGACAAAAAGAAATGATAAGCAGTCGGTTGGTGTTTCATTCATTGGCTGCCAAGTGACCAATCCTTAAACTACTTTTACAAAATTCTTGTTAACCGTATTCGAAACATTATGGGCAACAGCTTATCAACCCACTTCTGTTTAAAAATAGCCACTAATTATTCGTCTCGCCTAGCTGTGTGGAGGTACTGCTTGCAAAATCTACATGATAATCAGGTGATAGATTGCTAAATAGCTGCCCCGAGCGTGTCAGAGTTATTTCAAGTGAGAAGATTTATCAGCAAAAGTTTGAAACAGGTATTTACAGTGGACCAGTCGGCAACTGGCTTGATTAGGTTACAGACCGCTTAGAGAATTTTGTTATACGGACACCTTTTTGGAGTAAGTCTGGGATGATTATGTTATCTCCAAACGTATTTTTAGGTAAGATGTTTGCATTAACTTGTCAAAGAAAGAAAGTTGGAATGTTTTCTTTTTCTTCTTTTTTTTCCACGGGAAAAACGTATGTGATGATTTTGATAGCTTAGTCATATGAGCAATGCCCTTGTTTATGTTACACGAAAAAAACTTAAATTGTCTCATATCAAAACACTACTGCAACTGGCATAGAGTGCCGTTTATTACAAAAAAATTGTAAAAAAAGAATAAAAGTTTAAGGAAGTGAGAAAAAAAAATATATATATATATTATAGCATTGCCAGAATTGTTCAGCTTTTGTTTTTTAAAATTCCGCTCTTTATAGTAACCTTTAAGGTCAAGACTAACCCCCAAATTTAAAAAAAAAACAAAACACAAAAAAACCAACCTCCTTTTCTCCGAAAAACTTCAATTTCAACATATATTATGAGTATTAGAGAAGTCTGTAGGCCCCCATACTTCAAAAAAGTGGTATTTAAATTATTTAAAAGTACTTATTTACATGGATTAAAAATTTTAGACCAAAATAGTTTAATACATATGGACGCTAAATCAAGACCGTAGATCAATACAGGACACACTCATACAGAGAGAGAGAGAGAGAGAGAGAGAGAGAGAGAGAGAGAGAGAGGGAGAGAGAGAGAGACAGAGAGAGAGAGAAAGAGAGAGAGAGCAGCTGGATCTATAATTATCCTCATTCTGGGTTAAGGATTATTTTGACCTTAAATTAATACAGAAAAGATAGCGAACAGCCAGGTCTAAAACCTCATTCTAGGTTAACATTAAATAAAGCCACTCATCTAGATGAAGGAAAATCAACAGCGGGACTTTTCAGACCAAGTTAGAGATGTAATGCATCATCTTTTCATGGGACGGATCATGCATCTGTATTCAAATTCTGTTTGGGCAGCTTCAATATTGTTTAGGGCCATTGTAGAAGCATCAGATAGCCCAATAGTTGGAGTGCCATGAGCGGTCAGAATGGCAGATGAAAAATTCCTTTTTCACCCTAATCACCGTAATTACAGAAACTGTATAAATTTAAATGTATCTAACAGAACAGCAAACAGTAAAATGCTTCGACCACTTATAATCAATTAACGACAAGCTTTGAATTGCTTTTTTAAAATTTTTGCTTACTCTCCCCCTTAAATTGTTCCACTTTCTTTTTACTCTTTTCTATTTGGTTTTTACTTTTACAGACTTAAGCCTGGTTGGGGCCAGTATCCTACTGTTTGCAGTGAGCCCTGTCGTCAGTGGTCCTTGGTGCTTCAAGTGCGAAAATGCTTTCCATCCTGCCATTTGTTTTAAAGTCGTGCAGTGCGGTGACCACGAGCTCTGCCATGTCGAGGTGACGACCAGCAATACAGGGAGCCGGCTCTACAGCAGCTCCTGTAAGGCAGATACGGACTGCACCACCACAGCCCGGCGAAAGCGGTTGAGGAGAAGAGACACGCTGCAGGTGACGCAGTGTGACGAATGCTGTCAAGGTTCTCTATGCAATGCCAAATCCTGCAACGCACAAGACATATCAAATGGTAGGCTGTTTTGTCTTTCGTGTGACTTTGTACAGCATCCTGCAGACTGCGATGTTGTCGATCGTTGCTCTGTTGATCAATCTTGCATCGTGTCGCTTCAGCAGAGAGTTGGCCTCACGTTTTTCAAACTTGGCTGCCATGCCACAACATCTTGTCCTGCTCCAGGCTCGACTATAGCAAACGATAAGGCGCTTTGCTGTGACACAGATCTATGCAACTCAAACGATCTGGGTCAGAATCCAGATATCTATACGACCACACCGGTGCCTACCACACGGAAGCCATCTCCAGCTGCAGTCTCAGTTGTTTCAAACACGCTCACATATAATGTCAAGTATGAGCCAGGAGAAACTATGGACATTGTGTGTCATGTCACAGGTGGACCTGTCCCAACAGTAACGTGGTCCTTCAATGACGGCAACACCACCTCCAACATAACGACGGGAATCTCTACTGGCCCGAAGGGTTTCGACAGCATCTTGTCTATCCCAAGTCCGAGTTTCTCCGACAGTGGGGTATATACATGTCTAGCGGAAAATCCTACTAATACCGCCCAGCAGGATATCAAAGTCACTGTGTTAACACCACCACATATAGCAGGCAATCAGACGGAGTACCGCTCTCCTCAAGTACAAGATGATGTGGTTTTATCTTGCGATGTCCAGCCTCAGGACAACAGTACTTTTGTCAGGTGGGAAATATCTCCAAAGATACGTGGCTACACACAAAACCCCGATAACTCACTCAAACTATATAACGTTCACGAGGACAATACAGGAGACTACAAGTGTGTGGCCGAAAATAAAGACGGCATAGTCGAGAAAATTTACCATCTAGATGTAGGCGTCTCTTCTACACTTTCCCCCAAGTCCTCTCCTGCTACCACGTCCACTTCGACATCGACATCCACATCGACGTCTACTTTACCCACTACAAAAAGCACTACTACAACACCAATGACTACAACAGGGTCAATGAAACCTACGACCACACCAACAACACGCCTGGCAACGACGACAGCATCTTCAACCACAACCACAATACCAAGTACATTCTCAACATCTACAAGAGCACCACCAACGGCATCCACATTACCATCCACTAGTACCACAGGAAAGGTGGTAAATGTTTCGCCAGTCATCTCTCAGAGTATACCTAACCAATTCGTTAATGTGAAAGATTTGCCAGTCAGCCTGCTGCAATGCCCAATCACGTCTCCGTCTGTGACATGGCGGCGACTGATCAAAGACTACGACCACTCCAGCTATCTCTACATCAACAATGGCAATGGCGTGCTTGCAGTTTTGAGCCAGACGTCCCCAGACACTCTTACTGGCGTGTACGAGTGTATGGAGGGTGGAGTAGCCGTGGGGCAGTTCGTCATATACAGTAACATTCCCGACGCCGTCGCATGCAACAAAACATTCAGCGCTTTTGCTGGCAATCCAGGTGATGTCGTGAGAGTCAAATGTGGGCCGTGTGCCAACCCTCTCAGCATTAGACCAGCGCTGGAAGCCAAGGCCAGCGACTACATTTGTGAGACAGCCATCTCTAAACAACTCATCTATCCTTTCGGAGGGGAGGTCACCTACGTGGTTGAGGATGTCACTAATGTCAGGCTCATTGACACAAAGGCTGGAAATATTTTGATGTAAAACTGACATATCATTCCCTTCTGTCTCTTTTAAAACTGTTTGAATGTAGAGCGTTTTTAAGTTCACAAAAACCTTAAATAAATAGTAGATAAGAACAAAAAACATAAAAGTGGTCGAAATGTTGAAAAGGAAAATTATGTAGAAGTATTAAGATTATTGTAAAAAGCATACCGATATTGCTTCAATTTTCATTTCTTTACAAGCAATTCGTAAATATAACAATAATCAATGGACTTTTCTCTGTTTTAAAATTTGAAAATTGCATTGCAGTACAATATGATTATATCCCAAGGTGTATATATTTTACGCAATTATGTCTGTTTGTAACTCAGTTTCCTTGACTGAACTACTAAAAGTGATTTTCATGTTATTATTTCCCTGTTACTCCCCCTGTTCAAATTAAATCATCAATTATTTTTGCTGTTAAATCTGTATAGAAAGTGACTTACAGTTTGGATGAAATGCAAATCGTAATTCGAATAAGTAATCGATTCATCTTATCGCAAAAACAAAAAAAAAAACAACAAAAAAAAAAACCCTGTAATTTTCTCGATGCCGAATAATCAGAAAAAAAAGATTTCTTTTAAGAATTCATCATCTAATATTTAAAATAAATTGATATTCGAATGAAAAATAGGCTTGACAAATTAAACCTAGGAATTTGCAAACCTTTATTTTTTTTGGCTGTGAATTGAATTGAACCTTGGTTAGCAAGTTCTTAAGTATGAGCAAAAGATATGACTTCTATCCAGTATTCTTTTTTTTTTTTAACTTTGGATTGAAAACATGTATTGGAATTGTATTTTCTTAACTAGTCCTTCTCATTGTATAGATTATTCAACTAAAACAAAATACAATTGTATCGAAGGTTGAAAATCGTTGCATAATTTTGATTTTGGGACAAAAATATGTCTTCATGTCTGCAAAAGGTGAATGGGTGGAGCAGGACAAAGCGAGTTAATATGTTTCTATCTCGAAGGTCCAGACTTATAAAAAATAGAAAATAAACGTTTTCTTCTGTCTACTGGCACCCGGTGTATGCCTGAATGTATATGTCTATGTGCGTGTTTGTGCCTACCAGTGTGGTGTATGTGTGCGTGTTGGTGTCAGTGTATGTGTGTATGTATGTGTGCCTGTCGTTGTGGTGTGTATGTCTGTGTGTGCTTAGGCACAAATAAACGTTTTTAAGTGATATCCAAAAACATGATTAATAGGGAGATCAAACCTTGGTAAAACTTTTTGTTTATGATTTTTCTTAATTCTTAAAACTACCAGTAATGGAAGGCTATAGAAATAGCTTGAAATCTAAACTATTTAGAAAGACTAAAACCCTGAAGAATAGGTCCATACGGCTCCGCGAGAGGCGACAGTTTTTAATTGCTGCACATTTTTGTGTGTGTGTGTGTGTTTTTTTTTTTTTTAAAGCTAAACATTCGAAACAGATATATTTAACATCTTCATCTGTTTCATAATCTAAACTAGAGGTGTTTTAACCAGTGTTAAAAAGTTCATGTCGCGTTGCAATTGCTTACATAAAAAGCTGAAGGTCACTGACGCCAAGATGAATTTCTTTTCAAATCATCAAAGACATTTAATTTGAATCTT
>BLXT01004146.1:571443-584839 GCA_019648995.1 Plakobranchus ocellatus | reverse complement strand
CCACCTACTCCAAAGGCCCTGTTTTTAATTACTTTACTTTTTTTAATACGAATTTGATAGAAGTTTTTTATAACCTCTCGGGTTATTTTAGTTTTCGTTGCTGATTTTTCAAAGGGGGTAATTATTGAAATTATAAGCTCTAGTTGTAATAATGCCTAGATCACAAAAACAAGCACAAAAGATGGACATCATGGACACTACCAGATGAACTCGTTATTGCTTATAGCCTGGCCACATCGTCCTACAGCTATCAAGGAATGAAAACATAATTATTTATAAGGAAAAGAGTTAGAGTAAGCTACATCTCTCAATAAACGGGTCTCGTAATTTACCCCAATAAAGCCTTGAATCTTGAAGATCAAGCCCACAGAGTCAGAAAACATAGAAAGCAACGCACAGGGAACGGACTCTTTGACCAGGCAGAATATAGAAAAAAAAAAATAATTACAAAGGAACAAATTGCGGAGCAGCTAGAAATTTTGGGCAGTGACAGTTCTTTTACTCGCACTCTATCGTAGGCCTACTCTGTTGTGAGGCAGTTGACAATAGGCAGCATTGCGTGCTCATTAGTTTCAAACCTGCAAAAGCCTTTTCAAGATCGTGCATTGTTTATAATAGGAATATTAGAGTGGATTTTTTTTCTTAAGATGGTAAATCAGTGGAACTGGGGTTGAAATTGGACCCAGGAGGGCTTTTAGTTTAGAGCTTAATTGTCTGGTAGCCGTAAAAATAGATTGGATTTTTTCCAAGGTATCTCGATTTCACTATTATCGAGATTCAAGATACTTTGAAAAACAGATAGACTTGGAAAAGAAGAAAGTTATAGGGGTGGTAGACACAAACCCAAAACTACTGAACACTGAAGCTTATTTATTTTGTTAAATAAAATCTTTAATAAATTTTTAATTCTTACCGCATGAAGTAATACACGAAGAACGTGAAACTTCGTGAGAACGCTTAGATTCTAAACAGCTAACATCTAACTAACGTATCATATTTTTTATCGATAAGCGTATGCACGAAGACCGAAAAATCATGGTTTCATAATATCGATACGTATAGAGTACGCCAGCACTACTGATAGTTCAGTGTTTTCAGCTGTGAATCTATACCTCATAAACATGACTGTATCCTAGTTTGATCTAATTCTAAGGGATCTAGATTAAAATATCAACTCAAAGTTTAAATGTTGAATTCAAAGTAACGATCAGAATTAAAAGCAAATGTAGATCTAGGTTTCATGGGTGCTAAGAAATGTTGGATTTCATGACAGGATCGGTTTGGATCAGGATTTTGTGAACAGTAAGTCTCCCGTGACCGACTTTAAAAAATCTAGAGGCCTTTAGAATCAAGATCTAGATCTAGATTCTAAATCTATCAAGATAGTACGGGGCGGGCCCAACGACTTCTAGATCTAGATCTAGGTTTAAATAAAATATATGTAAAAACCTATGGGTGTTAAAAATTTATTTATTAAAAAGGTCATAATCACACCAACTTTTATGACGAAATGAAGGCATGGCATGCTGGGTTGAGCCCCTTTAAGAACAGAGTAAAATACCTCAACTTTCAAACTAAATATCTTGTGAACCGTTTGTTTGTGCGAGATGTGAGTGTCAAATTTGCTCTTTAACACAACCAAAAACGTATGGTAACTATTTTATTTTACTTGAAAGCCAGTGATGACACACCAACTTTTATGACGAAATGAAGGCATGGCATGCTGGGTTGAGCCCCTCAACTTTCAAACTAAATATCTTGTGAACGGTTTGTTTGTGCGAGATATGAGTGTCAAATTTGCTCTTTAACACAACAAAGAACGTATGGTAACTATTTTTTTTTACTTGAAAGCCAGTGATGACCTTTTAAAATAATACCAAGATCTAGAATCTAGATTTGTTCATAATCCGGACTGAGGATGTAGATCGAGATTAGTCGAGATTGCAAGGTTGGGTATCTCTAAGTCTTATCAAATGCCTAGATCTAGATTTAGTTCTAGAACTTGTTAAAGCTGGGAATATGATTATGAGGCTAAAAAATTTCTGTTAGTGAAGAATTTATCTTAAGTGAGCATCCTATGGTAACTATTTCACTTTTCAGTACTTTATCATATTGAAATGAGACGGATATAAATTGTTGAGATAAAGTGAAGAAACCATCATCTATTTACAAACCCTATGGTGTCTTACTGCATCAATTAATGAAGGTGTGAACGGAAACCCCCTTCTTGCTAAGGAGACACTGTAGATTCATTACTGCTTTAACATGCCTTGATTAAAAAAAAAAAAAAAAGTTGATTTATCACCCGCCAGTAATTAATCTGATAGTTGCAGGCTTCAGCTCTTATTGTGCTATGCACTCTTCTGATTGAAAAGTGGTTGTTTGAAGGGCTAAAGAGTGTACCGGTATTATTACTGTTAAATATCAATTAGATCGATTTTATCACATATCTTATCTGCATTTTTAGCAGGCTGCAAAAATCTCAATGCCAATTACACATGTGTTGATAGAAAACTCAATATAAAATATAAAATAATAATTCCTGCTTGCTTAAAACAATTTGGTATTGTGAAAAGGAATGTAAACATCAATAGTAAACCAAAGTTTGCAATTTTAATGCAGTTTTTTGACCATTAGGTATGTGCTGTGTGTCGCCTCATTTTAGCATCTAGGATTTCAGTTTCAGTTCCACTCTGTGGAGCCTTAGTTCAGGATTTTTTTTTTTTGTGAGGGAAACAAAATCTGTCAATTTTGTTCAATGAACAAGTGTTTGCACCCATCAAATCCTCAAAAATAGGTTTAGCATGCAATTGTTTGCTGTGTGTTGCCTGAAAGGCAGCTGTATGCGACAGAGACACTTCCTTAGATTATATATAATTTAGGAGATGGGAGAATCATAATAGCATGAGAGTTTAGACGACTTCTGAGCTTTACAGAGGGCATTGAACTTTGTTTTAACTCACTTTTGATTCAAAATCAAATAATTCCTAGATGTTTTCGTTAAATTTCTGTTGTCATTCTCCAAACTCTATGGTTATGGTGCGTGCTGAATGGCCGACACACAGGAGGAAGTGCATATATGAGGAATCAACTACACACACTTTTTCGATGTGTATTCTTTCAACCGATCATTCATTTTAAATTGTTTTGGTGACCACATTATCATTCTCTACAACATATATTACTCATCATTTATAAGAAAGATATGATTTAACACCAAGTTCAAATAAAAAATTTCTTTGACTTAGAGGTCATTTCTTTCCAAGTTACATTGAAAACAATAAAGCCATATCTCTAATAAAAGATAAATTTTCAGCTACAATGGTTTTCACCTGAAAAACGTCTTCCTAAAGTCAGTGCACCATTTTCTTTGAAATTAATATCTTAGATAAAGTTCTTAGTATCAAAGATAGTCATGACATAGACATCAAAACAATTTCAAAGGAATGATAGGTTAAAAGAATACACTATTGGAAAAGTGTGTGTCACTGATATTTAACTTACGCTCTTCGAAGGTGTGTTGGCCATTCTAACACACGCAATAACCATAGGGCCTAGAAAAAGACAACAAAACTTCAGCGAAAATCTGAGAATTACATGATTTTGAAAGCATATGTAAATGCAAAGTCTAATTTGCAACTGGGAGATGGTCCAAATGCTAATGCAGTTATGATTCTTTGATCTCGGAAATCATAGATCTAGAGAGCCAACCCAGCGAAAATTATTTCTGAAGATTGAAGAGGTTGAAATGCTGGTCGCTGAAGGATATTGACAGATTTTGTCTCAAACAAGAAAAAAATTCCAAATTAGGACCCTGCAAAGCGGAATTAAACTGTCAAAATGAGGTGACAGATTGTGCATGCCAGGCAGTCTGTTATCTTTAGCAATTAAAAACTGCATTAAAATGCCTAACTTTGATTTACCATTGATGTCTACCTTCCTCTTCACGATACCAGGCTTCTTAAAGCATATCAGGGCTAATGTATTATATTGGTATGATTGTGGTCTATCAAACGTTTGGGCCACACACACGTGATGTCGGCAAAAAATTTTTGAAGTCCACTAATGGGAGTTCAAAGTGCATTTAAAAACCACTGTTGATGAAAAAAATGTAGAAAAATCTCAAAGTATGTTTTTAGGGTGGTTAGATTGATTATAACTGAAGTTAACTGAGCTTTTAAGCCCTTCAAGTAACATCATCATGAAAACAGGAAAAATGCATGTCCCATTTTATCACAACGGGGAAAGAAAAAAAAATTAAGTTAGATATAAATACTCACAGTAAGACACAAGCTTACTTTGGCAGTTTATTCAACTCTTCAATTAATGTATAACACATAATAATTAGCACAAGTTATAATTTCTTTATGACATATTTGGCATACAAATCAAAGCATGCTATTTGGGACAAGTTTGTGGATTTCATCATAGTAGATCTCAGAATATTCTATCATGAAGCACTACTATGAGATAGGGGAAGAATTTTTGCACCTCTAAGCAACTGGAAAGAGTATGTTTGGCAGGCCAACATTGAACCTATAAAGATTCGCTTGCACCATGGGATATATTTTTCTGTGAACCTGATGGAGATTGATTGTTGATTTTTACTTTGGTAAACTCGGTCCTCTCTTTCTCTTCTCTCAAATATTGTCAACCATCATCCTGCTTTTTTATGTTTTCCCTCTTATTTACTTTATTTTTCTTCCTCTTCCCCACCTTCTTCCTTCACGTCTTTCTTCAATTCACTTCCAGCCCTATTCCAATTTCTGTTACAATGTAGAAAAATTATTATATTAAATCATATAGATAGGTCAGATAGATCCATAGTTATATATTATACATATCATATGCGACACTACTGCAGGTTGAAATCACACTTCAAAAGTTTAAATCTATGATTTTGCAAAATTAAACATTGTGACAGTCAATTCATATCTGATATTCTGTACTTCTGTTACAGGCAAGTGTACCAAGGTGTTCTGCAATAAGAGACACATGCACAGATTGTTCTAAAATGTCTCAGAGTCGTTTACAGCAAGAAGAGGATAGGTAAGATGTTAGAGCACTAGAGTGGTTGACAAGTAAATTCTAGGGCCTGGCCATGTTTCTCTGTAATCTCTATTATTGATTAGTGCTGGATTATATTATAAGTACAACAGTGAAGGAAAACTGCTTGTTGCAAATCAATATGCACAACTTTCCTTTCTTCAAGTCAACGGAGTGATGACAAGTTAAGAAAATTTTCAGATCTTCCATCTTTTAGTCAAATAGGTATCCCTCGTGCATCTGTTTGGCAGGGGTTGTGGAGCAAAAAGTGAAAAAAATTATAGGGAAGAGAGGAAAAGCTGGCATTATAAATGCATACTGATTTATACTTGGTTAGACCTGCTCATTTACACTGGTGGATGAGTTAGTCTTGGGACAACAAACAGAAAGAAACACATATGCAACTCTTTAGTTTGAAATGAGTTCCAACTTGCAAGCAAATCATAATAGCTCTGAAGAAGATCTAGTTTTACATAGTGATTAATGATTAAGGATTGCTTTCAGAAGCAATCCAGAAAATGTCACCTGTTTACATGTAAAAAAAAAAAAAAATTAATAATTCTAACCTGTCTTACTACTAATAAATTAGTATTTATTAAAATTTTCTCTTATAAGCATTTTTGTAAACTGTTTTTACAAGGCGCTCCTGCTGGGTCTGCTTCGCATCAGAAGAAGATGATCGGACCGCTTCTTGGGTTAGGCCATGTCGATGCAGAGGGACAACTAAGTGGGTCCATCAAACATGTCTGCAAAGATGGGTGGATGAGAAACAGAAGGGCAATAGCACTGTCAAAGTTACTTGCCCACAATGCAACACTGAATACACAATTATCTACCCAAAACTGGGTAAGCCTATTGAAACACCTGTATCAATAATCGTGTGGATTTGATAATATATTGCCAAAAGTAAATTTTGCTGATGTAGTAATGATAATTGATGCAGCAAAAGAATGGTATAAGAGACAGCAAAGTGCCATGGAGAGAATGTATATATCAGTTATAACATTTAAAGAGTTTTCGATATTAGTGCAGGATTCAAATACTTCAAACTGTGGGTGCTAATATAAACTTCTAATATGGAGCATTGCAGTTGAATAAGGAGCAATTGCTGGCTTGAGCAACGAGTAGTCTAGATAATTATTTCAAGTAAAAGATGTAAGGAAAATTTGGTTTGTATGTCATTAATTTTTCTCACCCAGTAAAGGATGTAAGGAAAATTCGGTTTGTATATCATTAATTTTTCTCACCCAGTCTAGACTGTTTTGAACTTGTCTTTCAATTTCCTTTACAGGGGGAGGTTGTGATCACCACGACCGTATGCAGTGTTGATAATGTTCTGAGTATTTTGCAGTTTAGTATGTCATCTGACTAACAGTCAAACATTTAGCTGGTTATCGTCAATTCTACTGACAGACAGAGCATAACTTACTGTAAGGGGATCTGTGCTTCTAGATTTACCTGCATCAGTTACCAACAATATGAAGAGAGATTTTGTATTAAAGCAGCACAATTTATGTTTTAACTTGGCCTACAATAACCTCTTCATTTCATCAGTAGCTTGTGAAAATAGAATTAAAACGACAACATATATATATATATATATATATATATATGTAGTTGTCTGACAAAATGAGTTGAGTTGCAGTTTTACATGATAGACTTAAATGAAATTCATTAACTAGAGGAGTGAAAACTGTAGACATGGAAAAAATTTTCTGAACACAAAGCATTGAGAATTTTTACTTCTTTACTTTAATATTTTGAGTTGATCTCAGTGGTGTAGACCTGCAACTCGACTCATTTTGTCAGACTGCTGCACATATGTGAATACATGTATCAGGTGATTGAATGTAAATAAACGTGGGTCTGCTTAAAGTAAGTAGCGCTGATTGATGGTGTTATTGAATATTGACATTATACATATCTTTCTGACAAATACTGGGCATGAGATTTTTTTGTCCTCATGTGAGCTTCACTGCAAACGTTATTTTCTTTTTTCCTTTTCAGGTCCAGTTGTATATGTGATGGACATCATTGATCGTGTTATTTACAAGATGTGTCCCTTTGTCGCTGGGGGTATATTTATAGGGACAGTTTATTGGACAATGGTCACATATGGTGCTGTCACTGTCATGCAGGTTTGTTTTGATAATGGCAAAAAGATATCTTTCCTGCCACAAAATTGAAAAAAAAATTCAAGATCAAAACTTTAATTGGAATGAAATTTTTTCATTTTGTTCCTCCTGTAAAAATTCTCTCATTATTAAAAAAAAAAAACCAAAAAAACAGTGAAATAAGGCAGTGAATTATATATATTTTGTAGAAAATCTGTGATTTTAAAAAAAAAAAAAATGAGCTTTTAATCATGAAGGGATTGTATTTTACCAATTATTAATTCCTCAATCCTCTCTTCCACCAATTGAATATAATAACAATGTAATTTATTTTTGCATTTTAATCATTATAGTATAAAGGGCCTTCACAAAGTTTCCAATCTTGTGAAGATCAATGAACCCATTTCTGTCTCTCTGCCCCCTTCAGTTTCTGTTTTCATATCTTTACCTGTGGTGAGTGTGCAAGTCTGTGAAAATTTTTTTTCAAATTAATGTCTTTAACAAACTGAAATATTGTTGGATCTAGATGTAGCTCAGCTGTTCCAGATCATTTCGGTCTTTAATTTTTTAAGATACCTTATTTCCAGCCTACGTTACTTCACTATAGAGGAACAAAACATACTTGAATGTCATAGTGAGGAAAAAAATCATGTCAAGTTCACATACTCATTATCCATTTTTGTTCTTCCACAAGAAAAACATGGAAAGGCATTTTTTTAAAGTTGAGGCTATGATGAAAAATACCCTAAGAGAATTAAGGTAACAGCATCTTGTTGATCTTTTTTTTTTGTATCATCAGGTCTTAGGTCATAAAGAAGGTCTGAATGTAATGGAACAAGCTGATCCGTTGTTCTTGCTCATTGGCTTGCCGACAATCCCCCTCATGCTGGTTCTGGGGAAAATGGTGCGCTGGGAGGACTATGTTCTACGCTTGTGGAGGAAACACTCCTCCAAGCTACCACTGATAAACTACTTGTTTCCCGATGGTAAATATGGTTCATCTCTAATGCCTGAGCCTTAATTGTTGTCCTCCAGGTCTTATCATCCTCATTTGCATTCAAGCTCTTGAGAAACAATATTACACGGATTTAAGACATGAATTGTCTGACCTCGATTACAAGCCTGTGCTCCAAGCAAAGTCGAAACATGAATTGTGCTCTCAGAGTGATGAAGTTCTAACTCCTCTTTTTGGAAATATCAAAGCACACACTTCACGATCTTGTCTAAAAGCGCTTTCCTTGCTGTGTCAAAGAATTGAAATGATTTTACCTATATTTCCACATGAAAGACCCATTTAAAATTCGTATTTATTAGCTGAATGGTGTAGATTTTCTCAAAACTATACCCAATAGAGTTAGAACCTTGTCATTCTAGGGGCATGAAATGCTCTCAAGTGTACCTCAAAAGTTAATCATAGGAAAAAAAAATCAATGCAATTTTACAAATGTATTTGATTCGCTTTATTATAACTTTTCAAAACTTAATATTTTCTAAAGTTTTGAAGAATTTCTTACCTAAAAATCATAACAATTATCATTTTTGTATAACTCCATTGTGGATATCACTTTCATTGATTTCTTTGTATGTTCATGATATTAAAGCATTATAAACTTTTTTCTTTTTTTTTTTTTTTTTTTTTTTACATCAGAGCACTCTCGCTTGTCAAGAGTACCAGCTGATACTGCTCCTCTCACAGACCCAATCTCTGCAACACGTGTTCTGTGTGGAGCGTTGGTCATGCCCACCATTGCTACCATTGTTGGAAAGCTCATGTTTGGTCTTGTACAGTCCAATTTCCAAAGGACTCTTTTAGTAAGCTAACTGATATAACACTTTGTAAAGTATGTTTTGTTGTCAATCCAGTTTTGGTATCTAATACAAAACTTGTGTAAGACAGGTTGGAAATGTGATGAATTCTTTGGGTTATGCTGAATGTTGTCCAATGAAAGTTTTTTTTTTATTTGGGTTTTTGAAAATAAGTATCATTGGAGTTGAAGTTTCTGATCTGTTGTCACTTTAACTTCTTGTGAAAAATAAGTTTGGAAACTATAGAGGCTTCACGTTACTGTTCAGTCATTGCTTTAATTTCTAGTCACTTTTATAAAGCAAATGTAACAAAAAGAAATCACTTATCATTTAGTTTTAGCTTTGTTATTTCTGTATAGAAATACAAAAAAGTATCAATATCATATTGAAATTTTCCTGGCATGACATACAGAAACATTGTTAGCAGCTGTTAAAAGAAAAATGTTTTAAAAAATAAATTTTATAACTTGCAAGATTTTGATGATAGCATTGGGAGCAAATTGCAAGTTGTAGCTCTCTTACCTAATTCATAATGTAAAGTGACAGATACCTAAATTGGGGCAGGCCTACTGATAGGTTTGCAAAATGTGGTAGCGGACAAAATTAGCCCCAATGTGGTTCAAGATTTGTGTGTGTGTGTGAGAGAGAGAGAGAGAGTAAGGGAGGAAAAGAGCTGTTGAGAGAAAGGAAGAAGAGCAGAGAAAAAACAGTGAACAAATGGTGCTCATATATGTGATGCGTTCTGTCAAAACACGGCATAAGGTACCCACGGGGTGTTTTGAGATATTTATATCATTGTATTGTTCAGGTCTTAAGCTTTAATTTGATACCAAGTTTATGTCAATTGGATAATTTTTGGCTGAGCTATGGGCATTTGAACATGGTACGCTCAAAGAAAAAAAATCTTTTTATTCAGAAAACTGAGTTTAAAATTTTGAATATATCTCCATAGCAACCAGTAGGTTCTAATTATCCGAGAGCAACAAAATTTGGCAGTTACAATGAGCACATAATGCTTGATACTTTCACAAAATTTCACAATGTTTCATGCAGTTTTGTTTATGTTGAAGCACATCATACATTTCCATAACTCACCGCAACAGTACAAAATAAAGGAAAAATGTAATCTCAGAAGATATTGCACAATAATTTATTTATGACTTCAGTTAATTGATATCTATTCAAGAAAAAGGAAAACTATCATTAATATAAGTATTGCAAAATTATTTTTCAAAAAAGAACCATCAAGTAGTTTATCTCTCTATGACTTAGGAAATCTTTTTTATTTTCATCAATTTTATCGTAACTACACAGGGTAGAACTTTTTCCAAGTCTTCCTTTTATAATTATATATTACTTATGATAAGTTCACAATGGCATTTAAAGTAGCAAAATACATATTATAGTGTTTGCTGAGTAACGCTAAAAAGTGCCGTTATTATTTTATGAAAAATAAATAAAAATTAAAGAGAATCCGCCACTCCAGGTGAATCAAGCAGACCCTTGATATAGTAATCTTTTCCTTCTGCATTGGATGTAAAGAGTAAAGTAACTTGGTAATATCTACTCACAATAAATCTATTTATCATTTACATGCAAATAAAAAAAAAAAAAGTAAGTAAAAGTTATGCTCTCATTGTTTTATGGCTGGTGCACTTAAAATAATCATCCAAGACCTTCCAAAAATTTTTTTGATGTTTATAGTAACACAACAAAATTTGACACTCTGCAAAAACATTTTTTGTTGTGATAGTGTTTGCTTGAAAGCTTAAAGAAAATCATGAACTATAATTATAGTAAATAGTTTCTACATTTTTAAATCCCATGGAAAGTTAAAGTAAGTCAGATGTGCTTTTGTACTGCAGAAAAAATTAATGCACTGGCTTCTTTCAAGTGTACTCCACTCTCCCGCTACCCCTGTACCGATTTGGATATAGCCAAGTGTTCAAACAAATAAATAGTAATTAAGAAGTGTGAGTAATTTGATTCTTAAAAATCTCTGTCTACAGCTTCTACTTAGCGCCTCTCTAGATCTGGATCTATTGATTCAGATTCAGAACTAAGCACTTCTATCGTTGTCTTGAAGATCTGAGTTTTTATCAATTTAGCTTTACCAATCTAGAGAATCTATATAGTTAATGAAAAAAAAAAATCATTCTTAACTTTTGACAGCTCAGAAATAGTAAGCCTCCGATTGAAAATCCAATCAACTGTAAATTGTTAATAAATCCTGTCTCTCCTGATGCCAGTTTCAGCTTGCAGCCACAAACAAACCTTTCTAATTTTTAAACTCAGGATCATGCTCTAAAAAATGTTCTTCATCTAATTCTACATTTCTCCTTTCATCCACAACTAAATCAATATCTTCATCACCGCTGCTTTCTTCCTCTGATTCTATTTCAACTATTCTACTACTGCTAGATGTTGATGGCTCGTCCTCTGCTAGCCCTGCCCCCCTAACCTCTGCCTCTTGCATAGATCTACTTAACTTTCTTCCAGTTGCCCTTGATCTGACTCTACTTCCTCGTCTTCTTCCTCTTCCATTAAATATTCTTCTATTAAACTTAGTAGGCGGTCTTCATCCACATTTGCTAAACTCGAGCTTTTCGCAGAGTTCAAAGCATCTCAAATAATGTTTTGTTTAGATGCCATTTTGAAGCAACGGTAAGACATATGACCGTTCTCAGCCACTCGTTTGTTTGGATTTAGGGGATTTCCCTCGGTTGCTATCAACGGACGCTATTTCTTAACAGATTTTATCATAGAACTAGAAGAGCTTCATGGAAATTATTTTAAATGTGGAAAACAATGCTATATTTAGAAAGTTCAGGTTTTCCCAATCACAGTGATACCAAACAATGCCAGAGTGGCTTGTTTGTTAATGACCAAAATCATTGTGTAAAAAAGGTCATGTTTTGCCTAATTCTCGATCAAGAATTAGACCTCTCTCAAAGAAATCCCGTATTAAGTGTATTTTCAAACACAAAAATATTGTTTTTTTATAATAAACCTCAAAACTAATGTCTCTAGGATCAGAATATGCAATAAAAAAATTGAGCTAAAAAAAACAGTGTATTAACTTTACATAGCAATATCTCAAAATAAGCCAGAGTACCTTATGCCCCGGTTTGACAGAACATTTTACATACAGGACCAGGTGGCATTTTTTAAAGGGATTTATAGCTTTGTATTACTGAAAGAAGTTATTAAAATCAGGATGATGGATTCAGATTTTACAGAGCCAGCCATAGTAGAACAGACCTGCCAACATTACGCTTTCCGCGTAATTTATTACGCCGATAGGAAAAAAATTACGCTTTACGCTCAGAACCAAGAAAATTACGCTGAGTGGGGCTAGGCCTGACAAATCTCCTAAATTTATCTTCCATTTCCTGCGATTTTCTTTCTCTTTACATTATACAAAAAACGCGGTATCGATCAAAAGCTCATCGCCATATTTTTGTTGTATCGGTCAAGAAGGCCTGCGTAGTTTTTATAGCCTTGAATCAGAGGTCTACCAAGTGTCCCGCAATTAAAGAGAGAGTGTGTCCTGAAATATCACGAAAACCGCTTTGTGACTTTTATTTTTTCTCTTCTTTTAATGGATCTTCCGTACTCGGTGAGAATCACCTGTCAGTGTTGCATCACGATAATCCAATAGTCAATTAATTTTTTTTCTCATATTTCCTAAGTTTCTTCCCGTACCAATTCACTTCGCCCACAGCTGTAACTCTAATGCCCAATTCTAACCCAATGTTTAAAAAAAAAAAAATGCCCTTTATTCCGGCTCTGAATAGGCCTAGAGTATTTAAAAAATACAGTGTAATTATATATCCTCCATTGATAGGCAAACAAGTAAGCTATGGTAGTATGTATTGCACATCCAGTGCAAGGCCTAGTGTAGTAAGCCATGTCGGCAAAAGATCAAAGAATTTAGAGGTTGTTTCCCCAACCCTATAGGCCTAGTCAGTCTTTGATCCGTTACAAGGGAAACTGGAGGTACCGACAATGCACGCTTTTTAGGATTATACAGATAAACAGTTATACTTATACTATATAGTGATACAAACTGTACTTTCTATGATACTAGCCGAGGTGCCTGGCTCTACTTTTAAAAATCCTTTTTTTATAGATCTATACTGGTATATTAAACAATGCATTTAAGTCTATCAACCTAGTTATTCTCTCTCTCTCTCTCTGTCTCTCTGTCTCTCTCTCTCTCTCTCTCTCCTATTCATTTTTATCGTGCTTATGCTATCCTTCTCTTTTCAATTAGTTATAAGCGTCGATATGAATGTCGCTTTTCTATAACTTTTCCCAGATATTTTCTTATGCCAGTCGCTGTGTCTTGCTTTCTCTCCCTTCTTCTCTCTCCTCCTGACTGCCCTTCTCTCTCTCCCTCTCTCTGAGGCTGAGTCTGATTGCCTCGC
>BLXT01004146.1:559713-570553 GCA_019648995.1 Plakobranchus ocellatus | reverse complement strand
AAAAGTAATACAGTAACACAATCTAATCAATGGAAGTGCTAAAAGGGGAAACAACCCAAGCTGAAATATCAGCATTATTTTTTTAAATAGGGTATCAATCATTAAATTTTACTGAAAATAGTTTTTCCGTTTTCTTGTTTTCTTGTTTTTAACTAGTGAATTTAGATGGTGTGCTTGTGGATAGGGTTATTGCCCTGCAAATAAAGTATGAAGTCAGTTTAACTAGGGCCAGTCTTCATAGAATTGGTTACAAGCTCTTAAAAAGCAATTTAAATATGCAGTAAATTATATTCATTGTGGAAACAAACAACATTCATTCTAATATCTAGTTGACTGATTATTTAAATGCAACTCCTGCAAAATATCATGGATTTCGTCTTTACTGACATATTGAAACATTGAACAAAAACAACAAAAAAATACATGTATAACTGATTTTGACCATTACAAGGGTTGTATTTATTTAGATGGCGCTTCTCCCCCTCTTTAGGAAAAGTCCATGAATTACCCCGAGCTAGTCCAAAATACTCTTAATAGGCGTATGGATTACTCTGAGGTACAATTTGGGGTTGGCAGGTCTGGTAGAAGCAGCAGTACTGATAACCTACCAACATGCATAATCATTAAAACAAGGAGGAATAGAGATGGATGGGAAAGGTTGGTAATGGTAGGAAAAATAACAAAGTGCAGTACTGCCATAGGTCAGTTGACGAAGCTCTTATCAAGACAGAGGGTTGCCCTGCAGTAAAATTTAGCTTGCCGGTTCTCAAATGAAATGGAAATGGCTAACAAAAGTAGGACTGCTCACAAAAAAAAAGCCTGATTGAAATTTGGATGTACTTTGTATTACATCTCCTGTGAGCGAACTTACATTATTACAAGTATTACTGCAGGTCTAGGACTAGCATTAAGTTTATTATTTCCTTATGTTATCTTAAACAAAAAATAATCGTTATGTTATTTATCTCAATACCTGTTAGTAGCATCAGTTAAATAATATTCTCAATTTTAAAAATCATATTCATTTAATGTTGATTCCTGGAAAGCAAATGGATATAAGTACATGTATGTAATAATTATAAATATGCTAGTAATAATACAGATATCCCTTTACACTATGTTTGCTATTGCATGAGTACAGCAGGACATGTTTACAATGGTAGTTTTTCAAAGTATGAAATTTTTACTTCGTTTTTTAGTTTGTATCAAAGGTACTTAGCTCCAGCCATACTGATACCTTAAATCCATAAAAGTCAAAAGATTAATTTGAAATGTCAAGTATTCAAAGCATAAAAAGTAGTGAATACTATATCGTTATTCACACAAAAATGGTATTAATACTTAAATTTGTTATTTTTTATTTATTTATTTTTTTTTTATGGAATCAAAGCTTTTTCCTCCTCATTGAAGATCAAAGGAAATGCTAGTATCACAAAATTAGTTCTTCAAGAAGATAAAACTTGAAGTCAAGTGCTCACCACGGCCCTTAAAAAAATGTACAAAAGTGGAACAGCCCAGAGTGTTTATGGAAGAGTTATTATTTAATGAATTTATAATTTCTTATCGGCATCTGATTTTTCTTATTTACTGTCACATGTTGTAATTCAGTTGCTCTTTGCATCCTTTGGACTCTAGGTTTTATTTTGGTGGTAGTACCTCCAGAAAGGTGAGCCTGCCTTTTAATATTTAAAATATGTGAACCATAGACCTATGATTGAGATTTCTTTTCTCAACAGGGTGGCATTGCTTTCGTGGCCATCAAAGGGGTGCTGAAAATCTACTACAAGCAACAACAGTATCTGCGTCAGGCCAATAGGATCATCTGCGACTTCGATGAGCCAAATCAAACGGCTTCCTCGCCTTCTCCACCACCAACGCCTCCCCAGTAAAGCAGCAAATACTTTATACTGAATTGTCAATGTGACTTCGGTGAAGTTTCAACCAAAATATGAAAGGAAAACTCTGTGATTCTCTTTCCTTCCCAGAGGCTAGCAGACACTAAAGAGCAGAATCCCTGGTAGCTTTCTGACATCATAGCTATGGATAAGTGAGATGTTTGTATATTAGCTTAACCTGTGAATTATTAAAATGTTGGTTTCATATGAAGAAGGCGAAAAGTTGTACAATTTTTTGTGTTATGAAATAGCATAGTGATGATCTGGTTGTCCTTGTAAGCGTCATAAATGAACCGGAAATGTTTATCTTTCAGTTAGGGGAAATGAGCTTGAGGTTTAATTATAACAAAGAGACTATGGCAATTACCTGACCAGTGAGCATTCAACTAATCCTGCCCTGTATGGCAATTGCCTTACCAGTGAGCATTCAACTAATCCTGCCCTGTATGGCAATTGCCTTATTAGTGAGCATTCAACTAATCCTGCCCTGTATGGCAATTGCCTTACCAGTGAGCATTCAACTAATCCTGCCCTGTATGGCAATTGCCTTACCAGTGAATGTTCAACTAATCCTGCCCTGTATGGCAATTGCCTCACCAGTAAGCATTCAACTATCCTGCCCTGTTTGGCAGTTGCCTGACTAGTGAGCATTCAACTTTCCTGCCCTGTTTGGCAGTTGCCTGATTAGTAAGCATTCATCTATGCTGTCCTGTATGGCAATTGCCTCACCAGTGAGCATTCAACTATCCTGCCCTGTATGGCGATTGCCTGACCAGTGAGCATGCAGCTATCCTGCTCTGTATGGCAATTGCCTGACCAGTGAGCATTCAGCTACCCTGCCCTGCATGGCAATTGCCTGGCCAGTAAGCATTCAGCTATCTTGCTTTGTGCATCTGACTCTGAAGAGAGCCAACTGAGGATGTGTCACTGTCTGTAGAAATTGTGGAGTTTTTGTTTCAGGAAGGTTGGCTTGCCTCTCTTATTGGTCATTCAGACTCAGAGATGTTGTCTCTTTGTTGTAATTCAATCACATTTATAAACAGAGAATGGTTTAGTTGATAATTTGAGAGAGCTATTAAGGACCATATTGATACTTCTGGCTGATGTATCTTGTAATAATTTTTTTTTAGAGAGTATTATGATCTTTACCTAGAAATTAGAGTCCTCACATTATGGAAGTATTTGGTAAGTGATACAAATGTGAAAGTATAATTTTTGTTTTATCTAGAAGTTTAAATGATGAGATAAATTGTGATTACAGTCTTTGCTATAAAATAGGAGATGAAAAGGTGGCCACATTACAGGGCAGTTATTCCTCTGTTCAGCCTTAAATGTCAGGCATATTTCAAAGTTTTCTAAACATTTTTTTTCTCTCGTAAGTGTCCATCCAACCCGTGAGGAGTGAATAATTTATAGTATCTCAAATTAGTTTTCATTTACTATTTCATCTTAATGCAAATAAGCAACTCAAAACATAAGCAAATCAATGGTTTTTGGATGGTCATAAACAATTTATTCTAATTAAAGTATAAATGAAATCATTCTAAATAAATGAAATTTGAATTTGAACATGTTATTGCATTTGTTTTGAGAATATTTAGTGAACGGTGTAGTAAAGGGATATCTTGGTGGCCGAGTTAGGTCTGTTATTGTGATCAGGTCACAGACTAGGGTCATTGACCCTGAAATACAGATAGCTTTTTCTTTACAATTATCTTTCATGGTTTTTGTGGTTTTGTTGCAATAGTTTTTGCAATAGTAGTTGTATAAAACTTGCCAGCACAAGAGAAATACTTTCATATATCTAGACTTTGAAAAATTGAAGCACCGATACGTCTAAAGTAGGATGGTCATAAAGCAGGTCCAGCCTACATTTTTTACATGGTGAAGTGATTTAATTCAATCTGTATATCATATCTATGCCAAAAAATAGATGGCGTTTGATCTTTCAATTTTATAAGATCAGTAATTGTTTGGCCTATTTCTAAGTGTAATTTAATTTTACTACAGCAAAGACATCAGCATTATAAAGCAAGATACACTTCTGATTTCCCCAGAGGTATTATGTGCTTCATGAGTAAATGGGAGAGTGCAAGCAGATATCATTTTTCCTGCTGTGTGCTTTCTGATAGTTGATTGCATAATTAAGAAAATAAATTTATAAATTAATTCTGGACTTTATCTGTTGTGACCTCCAGCTTTAACGATCGATAAGAACAATAACTAAAGTAACAATATTGCTAGTGTTGACATTCTTTCTTCTCCATAATCATATATCAGCTATTAAGAAAAATAGACAACGAATGAAAAAGTTGCTATGAGGCAAACAGTGTGACACACTACGAAGTGTTTACTATTTTTATTAACAAAGTGAGAAACACAGAAATTTTACAGAATATCACTATAAAGGTCTCAAGGTCAAGTGTATCGTGAACAAATATGCACAAGTAGTTGTAAATTTGTGTTTTTTACGGTTGAATTCCAGTAAATATTGGTTTGCTCATGCATGGCCTGAGATAACAGTGCATGTGGTTGACCACAAGTTAGCCCATCCCCCAGTGACTGATAAGACGGTAATAAGAGATGGCCACGCCTGGTTTGTGCAGAGATGCTTCGCCTATTTAAAGTAGCACTCTGGAAACAAGTCTATGTTGTGAGGGGTAATGTATCATAAAAATTAAAATGTATATATCGTCGTCACAAGACAAGAATTAGTAACTTATGCATCTATTCCTTCTTAATTGATATTGAGGGAAGAACACATGGGTTTTCACAATTGTTTTAAGATAACCTTGTCTCATTTTATTTGCTGCATCCTTGATTTAACTTTTAAGATAAGTAATGGTATAGATTTTAACAAAGTGAAGGATAACATTGAAGATAAGCAGTTGGATTAAAACTATGTAAAGCGAGGACAATGCAGGAAGCGGTAGCTTCATAAAATTATTTCTTTTTATGTAGGTTATGGTTGGTTATTTTATGCGGTGGAATTTGCTTGCAGTATAACCTGTATGGTTAGGTTATTATATGTCATCTTAAACAAGTTCCTGTTGATTTTTTTTTAAGGAATGATTGCGGCGTCAGGAATGTTCTTAATTTATAGTATTGAGATGCAGAATCAACATAGATCGATTTTGCTATAATAATTATCTTCCCTGTGAACTCCTGATTCTTCCTCTCAGCCTGCGCACTCTGCCTTCTTATACATTTGATAGTTTCCAAGTTCCATTAAGTTTTGCTGCTTTAAAAGAAAAAAGTTGTGTCACTGGTCAATTCTTATAGAAATACGAGAGAAGTTTTAGTAGTGTCAGTGTAATCAGAGATTGGTTACTTTTGATAAACACAAAGAAAGGCTCAAAGGAAAAGGTTTTGGGTGGAAAAAAATTTAAAGATAGGAGTGATGTGATAAGGCTAAAATGAAAAAAGAAAAAAAAAGTCATGTTGCAGGGATGTCTCTTTTCTGGCTGAAACCCTAAATCCTAACATTTTGAAGTTATCAGAATAAGGTGGCAATGAAATAGAAATCGAACCCTACAACCAAGAATAGGTCATTGGGCTGACAGACCATCTCCTGTGAAAGTTATGGTATTTACTTTTCTAGCAGAGAAGTCTCCACAAGTGTGATGGCCCCTAAGCTTGTTGTTAATTCTGTCGGTGCTTTTAGTTCTGACTTCACAATTTTAAGAAATGTAAAGTGATTGCTGGTTGATTAAAAATGGTATGAAGCTCCTACTAGTTTTTCAGGGCTCCTCAAAATTCTCTCACGGTATCTTTGATGTTCTAATTAGTATTAGAAAGTGTCGGTCACAATTAGTCACAAGGAAGTCAAGGATTTTACTTCTCTAATCAGCCATCGCTATTTGTTTTTACCTGCAGTTTAGTAACTTAAAAAAAATTTTTGAGTTACATCTCTATGTTTTATTTGCTTTCAAATTGATAAGGTGACCTGCCATTGAATGTTTTTCTTGAGGAAAATGTAAAGTTATTTTAGCTGTTGGCTCAAGAATATGAAAAACAAAGGCAAAAGACCCTTGTCTTAATATTGTATATCATTCACAAAATTCATTTTCATCTAAATATGTATTTTGTTTTAAAACTTTCATTAATTTATGAAAACATGCTGTGATTTCAAAATACTTGTATATATAATATGTAAATGTTATGAACCGTCTTATCTCTCCTGTTGTATCCCACAATGTAAGCTTGTCTTTGTTTTAGAGTCAGTGTAAATAGGAAAACCATAGCATGATCTGGGATTATTTTTTTTTTTTTCGCGAGGATTCAAAGCATTTTCCATGCTTTGCACACACAAGTATGTTGGTAGAATCTTCAAGCACTTGTTGTGTACAAGACAGATGCTTGAGAAGTATTTGCACACAATATTGTTCACACAGCAATCGTGTACAAGAGGCATTGCTGGAATTTTTCTACGTATTTTTCTCCAGTATATTCATGCAGCTTGTGTATACAAGACTGATCGCTGGAACGTTTGTTTAAAAAATTTTTTTTTTTATTCACGCAATAAACCAAAACACTGACATCAAATTTTCTTTAGCTTTGTAGTTATATTGTGAATGTATATTACATAAATTATATTTTTTGATTCAATAAGTTTTTCAAGCATTTCTGATATACATTCAGCCCTTTTTTAACTGAAATATATGTTCAAATGTAATGCTTGCCATAAATGTAAGTTTGCTTGTATTGCAAGTTTGAAAAAGGTATGTATGTATTGACATTTGCACATGCGATTGGTCAATTAAAAATTGTCTCTTCCTAATATTGAAAACTTATGAATTTTGTGTCAATTTTTATTTGCAGGAAATGCTACTACAATGGTTGAAATATAACATATAGTGTTAATCTTCTCTCATTTAGACAAAGACAAGAGTCCTGTTTCCCCTGTGGTTCAATTCTGAGTGCCCTTAATTATGCATGCCATTAGATGAATGTTTAGAGGCCCTGGGAAAATCATGGTGGAAATTCAGCCTGTAGAAATAGTTGTATTTCTAGAAAACTTTGAGTGTGTATACTTATTACTATCATTTTACATTTTTGAAATGTCTCTGTAAGTTACTGAGTCATGGTCTTTTCAAGATGCTCAACTGCAAATAGTATTAGTAAAAACTGTTTAAAAAAAGGAGTACAGAAAGATTTTTAAACTAAAAACAAGCCTTGCACTAGCAAAACCTCAGCAAAAAATGTATTATGTTATAATGATAACGTAAACATCATAAAGATCAAGCTCAAACCTTGTGTTTGTGTTTTTCAAGCGTTATCATAGGAGTACAAAATAATCTTATCCTGAGATTCAACTTGATCTGTGACATCTGAGAGATTTTCTTCTGCAAAATAATTACCGATAATGTCAGCATGAGCAGCTTTATCCTGATCTGAAGGATTTCAACCATAAATGGATGAAATCTTGATTGGTTGGTATGGTAACTTTCTGTGCTGAAAAAAATGTAAACCAATATTTTGAGCACTTTTTAAGGCAACCGATATTTTGGGTTATGATGATAAGAAAGAGGTGCAAATTAACAATGACGCTTAGGATCTCCTTGATTTGTCAATTTGGTAACTTTCTGTGCTGAAAAAAATGTAAACCAAAATTTTGAATATTTTTTAAGGCAACTGATATTTTGGGTTGTGACGATAAGAAAGAGGTGCAAATTAGCAATGACGCCTAGAAATGAATTCTTTGACTTGACCAAAATGTTTGCCTTCATATCCTTATGATTCAAAATGAGCTTATGCGGATTTTTCCTAGATGCCCACAAATACTGAGCATCAACCAAGCACTTAGATAGTAGGCCTAGTTAACCAATCATCTGTGAGGATAGATGCATAAGTCCCTCTTTTGAAAAATATGAATCTCTAGCTCCAAATTTGTTCATTCCGTCCTTTATATTTCTTTGTTTATTTTTTGAAAGAGATGACACCATAGCCCACAATTGCTAACTCATGCAAAGCTTATGAAATGCAATTTCTTATTCAGTCTGTTTTAAAATGAAAAAAAAAACCACCCAAAAACTGGCACATCAGTTGAAACTGGTCTCAAGGCATGTTTTTATTGTTAATCTAGATCTGGTTCTGAATGTCTGTCCGATGGCTTAGAATTTATATGCATTCAGCATTTGGACGCCTCTGTGGAAATTATGAAATTAAGTTAGATAAGTATGTGAAAGGATATTTTTAGGTAGCTATAATCTTTATTTATCCTTGATTTAAAATTAATGGGAAATATCTACTTTTAAAAAAAAACCTGAAAACACTTTATTTAAAAATATTATCTCTCCAGGTGTATGTAAAAAATTATTTTAAAAAACCCAAAAAACAAAGGCAAATTTTGTGGAAGATTACCTAAATTAGTAATATGATAAAGAAGCAATTGCAATCCTTTAGTTTATGAAAGTTTTGAGTAGATTCTCTCGCTCGTATGGCATGGACATTCAGTTTGGATCGCAAAACTGAAAAAGAGAGGCCATATGCATAAAATTTGAGATTGTATTGTATTGTTTGCTGCAAAAAACAAGTTATGGTGAATTCAACAAGAGAAATTTGAAATAAGAACATTTTCATTCTAAATTTGAAAATCAATGTCGATGACAGGCAACAATGACGAGGGTTATCTCTTCTTTCCATCATTTTAACAGCAAGTTTTTTCAAATTACTGTGTATTGTATGATGGTACTATTAGTTGGGTCAGTACCTGTGTGAATGATACATGCATATTGAACTTGCAGTTGTCATTTGGAGTTGTAAGAGAAAGAAATCATCCATTAACCAAAAAATTATATGTCCTTGTATATTCACATTATGATTACATGTACAATGTATATATATAACTTCTTATGTTGCCTTATCAAGTTATCCCTATCTCCATAAAGATTTTTTCCCCAGATATGTGCTTTTTCATCAACACTTCTCAACAAAAAAAAGAGGTTGTTGAAAAAAAATGTTTATTTTCTGTACGTGGATTTTGTTTCCTTCCTCTTTTTTCCTTCATGATTGTAGTAATTGACAAGGTGGGTTAGTCTTACAGACAGAAAAAACATATTCTCCATTTCAATTTCTTCTTAGAAAAAATGACGTAATGTTTCAACATCTCCCTTTTATCAATTGATAAACAACTTGTTGCACATTTCAGCTAACAGTAACTCAGGCACTGCCTTGCTGCCTGCAACACCTGTAACATTTTACTAACATAGTGGGCCGATACCTACAGCAGGCATGTTCATCCTTGCTGAGACAGCACATAAAAGTAAGATAACTCTAAAAAAAAAAAGTAAATTACTTTGTATATTAAACTCATGCAAATATAAGGTCAAAGCCTTACTTAATAAGGGTAGTCTAACCTGTTTTATTAGAGTATACATTTCTTGTTCAGAGTTTCTCAATAAAATTGCATTTGGTATAAAAAAAAAATTCTCTTTGTCATTTTTGCCCTCTTTCAGATCTTTATTTTTTTATAATGAGATTTTTTATTTGTTTGTTTGCCATGAATTCTTAGATGTATGCAATTGCTGTGACAGGTTGTTTATTCCTGTAAGTTACAACACAAAGCCATATAAAACCATAAGACAGAGGCAACCACAGTTTTTAGGCCGTATTTGCTGACACTATGATTTAGAACACTTAGCAATTACTGAAAAGATTAATTGCAAATGCAGTAGCTGTAGACAGAGAACAACTTTTATTGAAAGTCTCAAGCGGTGGGCAACAGGCAAGGGTAGCAACAACTTTATTAAGTTAATTGAGAATAGGTTTGAGTGGAAGAACATGTATGCCAATATCTGTTCCAGACAAGCTACCTGAAGAAGAACCCCAAAGCTTTCACACAATTATCAAACTTATTCTTGCTTGTCCTAAGAGTCAATTCTGATGAAAAAAAAAAAGTGTCCTATAATAACAGTCTACAACCACTGTGTGTATTAGGAAATTGGAAAACAAAAATGGATCTCCATTCTTTTCAGAATTACTCAACTCACGGATCAAGCAAGACAGTGTCAGTACATGCCTGCATTGATTAAACAAGGCATGGCATTTCTCTTACATGGCTGACAGTTTTAGGGGAAAAGCAAAGTTACTGGTAAGACTGAGAATGAAATTTATGCAAACAATACCCTTGCATATATAAAAGTACATGTACAATGTATGCGAGAGAGATTTTGTGGCCTTTTTCAGGAAATGAAGTTAATCTAAAATCTCTATCAACTTTCCAATGCCTGTTTGATCATGTCGTTGTTGCTGAACTTAATGAGGGTAATAAAAAAACCTGAGATCACAGTAAGTTAGTGAATAGGCTGTATGGATTAAGAATAACTAAGCCTACTGGCAGACTGTCCACTGTATGTGGCCCGACCATACGGAGTTTTGTGTACATGGGCCGTTTCTCAAACATGAGATGATAATGATACTTTTTGAAAAGGCTTTTCAGTTCTCTTTCAAATAGTGAAAGAACTTTTGCTCTAGTACATTTCGAAGCAAACGTATGCATGTTTAAAGTTTTCAAACTAGACGGCTCCCAAATTCTAAATCTGCCGGGAAATCGCAATTTAAGATGAGGTCCTTATCAACCAGGGTTTACCTTTACTTTTAAATTTTTTACCAGGATTTCAGTGCTATATTGATTTTAAAATGTCAAGAAATGATTAAACTGTTTGATACATATGATACATACAAATTAAAAAAAAAAAATCCAACCTGGGTGGTTATTTTCTCTATATCTTGGGTAGCTGACTGCGGACAAACGACTTGCTTTGAGTGGGTGTCACAAACACCAGAAATAAAATGTAGATAATACCTCTGATGTAGGACGTTGAGTTCTTTAGATCTATATAGACCTAGCTGAGAAATAGCGGAACTCCGGAGACCGTATGAAGAATGAAAAGAACTGAGTTTATTTAACTCAACAGCAAAAATTCGAATCAAACAATATTCAC